>VUQP01047418.1:0-12833 GCA_015108555.1 Coptodon rendalli
CGCTGGTTTCCTCTTTCTGGTGCAAAGTGGGCCAAAAACAAAGAAGAGAGAAGGACTCGCACAGAAAAGCCGATCAGCTGATCATTAAGCAGTTTCATGAAGTAGCGGCAGGAGGGAGAGAGAGAGGCAGTCGCTCCATATATCGGTTGTTAAGCTTAACGCAGGTACGCTTTACAAACATTCAGAGATGAACTTACACACTTGCTTTACTTCTCTCTGGGCTAACTTCCTCGGAGATGAAATGCTGGATTGCTAGTGAGGCTACAAATACACACAGCCGCTCTATCAGGTGAGGCACACTGCTCCGACGTGCTACGGTTATGAGGCAAGTTACGCCATGTCGCAAGTTTTGTGAGGTGCTTTTATGATATTTAATGGATCGGATTACATTTTTTATTTCTCGCCGATATCCGATCCAGTAATTTACGTCAGTATCGGACCGATACCGATACCTAATATCGGATCGGTCCATCTCTAGTTTTTACACAGTGTTATAACCCCTGAGGTAAAACAAAATGAAAATGGAGTCTACATCATTCATATTTCATCACTATTGTTGACGTCATGGTTGAAATCTGTTCTTGTTGTTTCTATTTTTTTTTTCCTTTTCTATTTTTTCTATTTCACATGTAGCAGGTCTTTTAAAGGCTGTTTCACCTTTTAGAGGAAAATACCCAAATTGTGCTGACGAAAAAAATTATTGCTTAAGTAGTTTTCAATGGCATGACACTATTTCATAGTATTTTATATTCAGATTACATTTACAGCTCACTACACAACTGCTGCCATTCTTCATCTTCTTCTTCTTTTTTAATTCTGTAGACAACTATTTCGGTCACTTTTATGTGTCTTCCAGGAATCGAAGTAATAAATATCTTCCTCTATGAGATTGACTGACTCACGAGTCTGACACACAACCTGGCTCAGAAGGGCCATGACTAAAGGAGGAGGCACGCTGTTTATCAAACGCAGCCAAAAAATAAAGCTTGAAGATCAGAAAAATCTGTAGTGCAGCACCTGCATTACAGTGAAATTGTGTGTGGTTGTGTGTGTATCATGAGAGAATGAAAAGACATAACCATAAAGAAGCACAGCAGAAGAGCTGTGGACACTGGGTGTCTTCCAAGTGTTTAACCCTGAAGTTTACCTTCAGACATATTTGGATCATGTCATCTAAATGAGTCATTATGTAGCGTAAAATCAGCTTTATTACCTCCTGCCATGGTTATCCGATCATGGGAAGCTATGCTGATGTTTTTTGCTAAACCATGCACATCACTCGCAAGACACACACAGAGCATGAGCGTGTACAAAATGGGCTCAAACCCATATCATCATGTCCATGACATGTACAAAAGCCCACTTACCATGCACACTCTACTACACGTACAGTACATAGCTAACCACAATGTAGCACTTTAGAAAAAACTTCCACCAACCCATTAAAGTCCATTAGATGTCCTCTAAATGTCCCAGTCTGAGCGTAAGACTGTGGAGTGTCACATACTTTCTTCTCAGAGCGATGCAGAGCCAGATGGCAGGTTTCACCGGTGGGTAATTAGTGTCATGTAATTGTGACATTAAACTTGTAATCTGGACAGGTTTTCATACTGGCCAGTTTCTGTCCCATGTTTCATATCAGTATGTTTTTAAGCTTTGCTCAGCTCTTAATTATGTCATAATTGCAGATACTGGGAAATACAGGTGGTGACTGGTTTTGACGTAAGACCGGTGTCTATTTATGAACATTCGTCTGATTTCATGCAGTGGCTTTTCGCTCAGTGAACGTCAGAGACATTTAGTGGTGGATATTAGCTATTTTATGCAAATAAACAGATTAATGAATTGCAGTTGTGTCTGTTCCCCAAGCTTTCATATTTGCAGGATTTGCAGTGAAGGATATTTTAAATGTCAGGTTACTTTGCAGTCATGCAGCTCTACAGGTTGCCACCTGGGATCTGCCCTTTATGAATGAAGTCCACTTGATACATATCTTTCTCTCTCTGCTAAGAGTGTGGTTTGAGTGGCAGAATAACTGCTACAAAACAGCGATAAACAAGGCAACATTATGCACAGGAGGATTTCCAAGGACATGAAAGAATATTCTGACAGACATTTTTACGGAGTTGAGAGCATTACAAATTCATGCTCCCTGCTGAAAGACTTGCAGCTGCTCTGGGAATCCTCTGTTCCTGAAATCTGCTTTTTACACCTTTTTTTGGCACCTACACTCATTCTGAGCAGCCTAACATGAAAACCTGTCCACTTAAAAGCGTCTTATTAATATACCTTCATATACTGGAGACACATAGTTCTTATCTGTCAATATCTGTCCTGAAAAGAGCTTGAAATAACACAATTTTAAGGCTGAAACTGGTGTAGATTAACCTTTTATAATGGAGGAGCAAAAATCGAATCTTCACATTCAGCCAATTTCTCCAAAACTACTTGAGCAGCCGGTCCTCCACAAGTTTTTTCTTTGAATGCTTGTAACGATTCCTTTTCGCTGAAGAAGAAACATAAAACTCATTAAAAGTGATTCGCAAACTTCAAGTCTCCTAACCTTTGAGGCATGAAGAAGCCAAGTACTGAACGGCAAGAGGAATTATAAGATTTCATAAGCAGCAGGGCTTTTTATGACCTGTTTATGCTCATCTGGGGCTAAAGGAGGATGAGAAAGCACAAACTGGAACATGCTAGAATTTCGGTGCTATGTTTAGCGTTGACTCATCAATAAATCATTACCGCATTAGGTTTACGACTCTAACAGGATTATTGTAAACAAACAAGATCACTGCAAGGGGAGAAGCTGGACAGTAACCCAGCCTCTCGAGACGCAGACTTGGATTTAAAAAGAATGTAGCAGGCTGTTTGGTACCACCTTCGGGACAGCTCAGGATTGCTGTCACTTTTTATAGTGGGGGAAATAATTATTTGATCTCCTGGTGAATCTGTAAGTTTGCAGTCTCTTATTTTTATGGTCATTTCATTTTAATGGAGAGAGACCAAATAGTTATAGATAGAGAGACAGACACATTAAACAAAAGTTATGAATTGATTTGGATGTCATTGACTAAAATAAGCATTTTATTTCCAAGCCAAACACGACTTAGCACTTGGTGGAGAAACCCTTGCTGGCGAGGACAGTGGTAAGACATTTGTTTGTAGTTGGTCACCAGGTTTGTGCACATCTCAGGAGGGATTTCGGTCCACTCCTCTTTACAGAAATCTCTGATTCCTTCAGGTTTCTGTGCTGCCAGCCATCAACTTAAAGCCTGTATAGACACTCCTCTGGCTGTATGTTTTAAGTCACTGTCATGCTGAGAGATAATATTCTGTCTAGAGACTGTTCATTTCTTTGGACATGAGCAAGCTCACAAATTCAGTGGGGGATCAAATAATTTTTCCCCCACTGCAAATGAACTGAACTGAAATACACTTATAATGGTGTTTAAAAATTCAGCTTTGATCACATGGTGCACCGTAATTGTATCCCTGAATTATTAGCAAAAGAATTGTGAATATGACACATATTGCCGCTCTTGTAAACAGGGTTTTAATTGGTAGTTAGTTGTCACTGCGTTCTCTAATTCTTTGGGCGTGTTCAGGTTGGCTGCGTTTTGGGTTGGCTCTAATTATCCCTGCATTAATTTGGATTTGGCCCGGGTATATGTCACACCAACCCACAGAGGTTTATTTGGCATGGATTGTCTTCCATGCCATAATTTAGGATTACATTTTGACTGTATAATTTATGCTTTTCTGTTTTTAGCTTTTCTCTTCTGATTGACGCTGCAGTAACGAGAAAAGACATGACACATGGTGCAATCAGACTAATAAAAAGACACAGACACATTTGATTTTATTCTTAATTTGATTTCAATCTTACCATATAGAACTTGTCTTTAATGTATTTTGCATACATATTTATTCCATTATCTGCTTGAAAATTGTGTTATGTAATGCTTATATGTGTATTTTTGTGGCTCTTATATGGCCCATATTGTATCATAACAAATCTCTGAAATAGAATTTGAAAAGATGAAGTCATACATATAAATTTGGTTTAATTCAGAGCAGATGTCCATAACCTGGGGATTTATTATTGCATGCAACTAACCCTTATGCTAACTAGGTAAGTGGCTACACCTGGAGCATTTTTCATTTGCATTTTGCTGGTTAAGCTCCTATCTGTTTCTCCATCTGCCGCTTGGAGGAGGGGGTGGATGTTGACTTGCAGAATTATTTGAAAAAACTACACAAAAAAGGCAGCAAAAAAGCGCTGATATGAACACTACATAATGTTGAAGTTGAAGCAATCACAGGGTCTTCTACTGAGAGCATAGTTTCCACTACTTTTTCTCTTTACGTTAAAAGCCGAGTACCAGTAATTATAATTTAAAGCATTAGTGGGCATTCTCTCTACATGTGTTTCAATGATTGTCGTACATAAGTAAGCGTCACAGTTGTCCTTATTGCTGCCCCTACTGTGCTGAGTGGACCATTACTGCTGCACTATTACACCGCCCCACAGGAGCAATTGTTTGGAAAATTTAAATTTGGGATCTTTTCAGCTGACAGAAGGTCCTAACAGTGATAAGAGCAATGAAAAGCTCCAACAGACACACCCAACCTCAGGACCTGACTTTAATAGGACGGCAACTGTGCAGCCATAATGTTACGTTCCAAAAACAGCAAATTATTTAACATAAAAGCTGCACCGGGCAGTACCCACAAAGCTCTTTTTTACACCCTTCACTTATTCCCACTCAAACATAACCTTTCTGTTTGTTGCACATCTGAGAGAAAGAGCTGAAAAAGACAGATGCGGGATAAATCTGCAGGATGGAGGACGATGGCTGCTGCTACAAACAGCTGCTAACCAATGTCACGTCTGCATGTCAGGGAGGTCACTGCGGATTTCTTTATAAGTACAATAAGCATGAGGGGATGTACAAATGTGATATGGGCTAAAAAGCGAGATGTGTATGTGTATCTGGTTGAATGTAAAGGATTAGAGCTTCTGTTGTTAAAGGGCTGTTTAACCCATCATGCTGCTATTGGTGCTGCATGAGCTCGTGTGTTTGTGCGTGTTTTTTTTTTCATGCTGTGTTCCACTTTACACTGAAAATAATGAGTGCCCAGACCTCAGGGGCGGAAAGGCTTTAACAAACAAACAGAGCGCAGAAATCAGCTGTCAAGCCAACGCCTGGGTGCATGTGATTGGTAATGATGCATACATCCTGTTGTTCACGCCTGTATTATTTTATCAGCATTAATATACGGCTCCCTCTCTATCTATTTGCTGTTTTATTTGTGTGCGAGCGCCACTTTGCCCGTCCGTACTCTCGCGCGCGCCCTGGGAGGCAGAGTCATTACTTTTAGGTGACTGTGCTTCAGACGCTCTTTCCCGCGCTCTGTTAGCAACTTCAGAGAATTTATGTGTGTTCGAAAAGGGCACCATTTGTTCAGCAGCTACCGCGCCTATTTATTTTCCCGACCTGAGGGCATCTTACGCAGCTTAAAAAGTCCACACAATTTTTTTGTTACATAGCGTTTCGAAATTTCAGCCTGCCCTTGTATTTTGTTAGGGCTTTCTGAGGAGGGTGAACGCGGAGGAGAGGGAGGAAAAAAGGGCAAACAGAGGGATGTGACAACACGGTGTGAAATGGGATTTAAACCCTTGTGGTTGTGAATACATGGGCTGTGAAGTAATGGGCTGAAGGCACCATGACAGCATTTAGCGTTTCGGAGATGTGGCATATGGCTTTTGTTCAGTGTAAATCCAATTTGAGTGTTTTGGGTGTTGCATGGTTGCTGTAATATATCTCCCCTTTTGGGTTTTTTCTTTTAATCTCAACTCTATTTACAGTATTGAGAGTGCATACAGTTTGAGCCAGACACTTAACAATGGCACTGCTAATGCCATGTGTGAATGAATTAACCGTGCACGGATTTGAACGACTAACCTTGCCAGTGTCAGCGTTCGCACACATAGCCACAATGAAAATAAAGAGAAAAAATAAATGTATGTCTGCATACACGTATGCCACAATCCTCCATTCAAACGTCGCCTTTTAAAATGAATATTGAGTGTCCATCTGTAAGACATTAACTTAAATCACTATACGCTAATGTAACTTAATGGTTGTTTTCTCCTTCAGTGGCAATGCGAGAACGCAAGAGACATGAATTATATAGTCTAAATACAAAAGAACAGTTTACTTTTACAGCACGTTCAAGTTCTTTAAGACATGTGGTCTAATATCCAGTGACTTAAACCATCAACAAAATAAATATTACGCTATAGTACTGTGCAAAGGTCTCAAGCCACCCCTCACTTTTATAATATATGGGTATCAGATGCAGTGACTTATTGAAATGTGCATGAAAGTCAGAACTCTTCTTTGGATGTTTCTGCCTTTTGTTCTGTTTTCTGTCAAGATGATCACACACTGCTTTAATAATGTTGAGGTCCAAGCTCTTGGAGACCAATCCATGACTGAGTTCTTTTGTGTGTTTTGGTATTCTTTTACTGTGTTGGGGATCGTTGTCATTATGAAAAATGAAGCTGTTTTCAGTCAAACACTTTCCAGATCATATTGGATCTGGATAAAAACCTGACGATGCCTTTCTGTTTTCATTATTCCATCAATTTTGACAAGATCTCCAACACCACTGGCTGAAATGCATCAGCAAACCATGAGAGATCCTCCACTGTGTTTTACAGATGGCTGTAGACACTCAGTGTTGCATCACTCTCTTGTCTTCCGTGCGTATTGGCAACATTTTAAACCAAATTCATCACTCTATAAGACCCGTATGTGGTTAGTCTTGTCTGATTTGGCATACCTCAGCTTCTTGATTGACAACCTTCCACTGAGATCATTCTGATGAGGCTTCAGTGAACGGTAAAAGGATCACCAGAAGGGCCAGATGCTCAGGTCCTGAAGCTCTCAGGTGCTGCGTCACATGTTTGCTGGATTCCTCACATTTTTTTTGAGGACACACTGCACACCAAGATATCCCAAAGTTTTTTAGCCAATAGATCTTTGGGGATCATTTTGTTGGTGCAAAAATGTTCTACCTGTCAAACATCGTTTGCAGTTTCGGTCAAAGAAATTAGATCAAATTATGTTCTCATTTCAAATAAAAGCAGCCGAAGAATACCTTTGAAAAACCTCCAGCAAGCCTGTAGAACTACAGTATTGCTCAAGACCATGTTAAAAAATTACCAGACTTTTGCACAGTGCCCTGTCTCCACATGTTAACTCAGTGCAGTCTGTTGTAAATACTTATATACATACTTATATAAACTATAACATTCCCATTTCTTCACTTTTATATTTTATATTCCCATCGACTTCTACAGGATGACCAAGACAACCCTCCAAAACACTTAACGTCCCACTATAAAACTACAAAAGTATGTCACTGATATTTCCATTTGCTTTTCAAAACACCTGCGCGTTTTGTCATCTATAAAAAAAATAATGAACTCCATCCGAGTAGTACCTCCAAACCTTTGGTGATGTGACTGTCCTCTTAAAGGAAAATGCCTGGGCTCTGCTTTGTGGCCTATCCTTCTTCCATGTATGGCAGCTTTTAAAAATGCTTCTAGGACTGTTTTTTAACTTCAGCTGTGGGTTTCAATTGTACGCTACTTTGCAGACTATTCCCGTCCGGATTTCCAGGAAGCGAGCTCAGGATGCTCTGACATTCAAGATCCTTTGAGTGTGCTATTAGTCAGGCTACCTGGTGCAGTGAGATAGCACTGAACCCCTTCAACCCTTTGAAACGCTGGGGACCCACAAAGCATCTTAGAGCCAGAGCACCGATCGGAGACCAGCCTCTCTGTCACGGTGTGTTCATGTTCAGGAATCCATGGGACCGCACTGATGATTTCTGATCAGTGTGTTTATTCTTAGAGCCTTTATGCACACCATCCCCAAACTCTCCACCCTCTTTGAAGTGCAGACACACGAAGGGGAAAATGTTGGCTCAAAGCCCAAAGGAGCCATGAGAGCTTGCAAACACATCTCCAAGTTGTTATTTACAAAATGCTTTGTTTTCCCATGGCCCGAAAGATGCCAAAATAACCCTCCATTTGTGGCGTTTTAAGTTTGGAGATTATAAATGTTTCATTGTTTCCATGCGAGCTAAAGTACAGCGGCGTAAAGACATGCTGATGCATTAGTTATGACTTCCTGGCTTACGGGGGAAGATTACCTTTACTCACCTCTCACCAACAAATCCTGCTCCGTAACCAAGTGGAAGACACGAAGAGGATCAGTTCAAAATTACACATGAGGGTCACAGAGTTATGATGCCTGACGTCTTAGAGTTGTGGGAGGAATTTAAAGGACAGTAAGTCACTTGTGGTCAGGTTTGATAAACTGTTACTTTCACACAGCGGGTTGTGTCTGTTTACACTTTCTTTCTATCTTAAATTGAACTCGACATCAGTTCTGAATAGATTCCTTTAGTTGTAGAAGTCAGACTTGAGGTGAAGTCAAGAATTCAGACGTGGCAGAAATATTTTTTGACTCAAGACTCATTTGACTCAAACAGCCCAGATTTCCCACTCATTTATTAGTTGCAACTTTTAGCCAAAATCGAGTTAGGATGCCAGGTCACGTATCTGTATAGAGCTGACCTTACAGAAGGAGGTGATTAGTGAAACGACCCGGTCTGTCAGCACACGGGCATGGTTTGCTGTCTTAATTGGTCGTAACAGTCGTGCATGCTGAATTGCTGCTCTTTTCAAGCTCAGTATGTCTGTGTAGAGCGATGTGTGAAGAGCCTCGTGCTAAGTGCATGCTACCCAGATTATTTAAAGTAACGAGAAAGAGCCAAATGAAGATGTTTTCTGTGTACATTTATGTGTGTCTGGCAGGTTTAGCGCACAATGCTTTGTCTGCTGGGGGGTTGATGCTAAAACCATCAAGACAAACAGGCAGTGGTACTATTGAGTGTTTCATTTGAGACTGTTAAATGATTTGTTGAGTTGTCAGATGTTCCTGTTTGAATGCCACTGGTGTCCCCAGTGGGCCAATGAAGGAGGTTCCTAGGAGGCAGTGGAAATATTCAGCATGTCTGGCAGATGAAATTGTTTTTTTTTTCCTGTCAGAAAACATTTGAGAATACAGTTTGCAGGAGGCTAACACGATATGACTATTACACACAAAGCAGTGTGCCAACAAATAAAACGAATCAATCGAGAGCTCTGTCAAGTCTTTGTGGTGCAGTCTCACAGGTTCCCCATCAATATGATCAATAATAAAAGGGCATGAAGCAGCTGTGGAAAAAAGGTCAAATAATCAGATGAACGGTCACATGTATTCTCCTTTTTTGTTCGAAATTAGACATCTGTTTTGTAGAGAATGTTTGTACATTTCTTTTACTTTTGACTCTGCCTTTTTATTACCTGTGCCAGGAGGTTATGTTTTTCATAGCATATGCATGCGCGTGTACGTGTCATCATTTCATGTCTTTGAACGTGTGATCTCGAGAAGTTTTAAATGATGTCACGGTCTGGCTGGCAGACCGTGGGGATGTGGGGAAAGGAGGACCCAGTCGCGGTACTCTGCGATGCAAACAGTGCTCTTTATTTACAGTGAAAACTGTACACACAATAATACATCCCCGTGCTCTCCCGTGACTCCCGTGTTGTGTCTTCTCAAAAAGTCCGTGCCCCGTGTTCTCCACTCTCGTGTGTCCACACACACACCCCGTGCCTGCTGCCCTCCGATGTTCCACGCTCCTCCTGAGGGGAAAATAACAGAGGCAGCCGTCAAGACACTGTATTCCAGTAGGCATACACTCACAGACTTTAACTGAGCTAAGACTGACGCGAAGTCTCACGCAATGATCCCGCGTCGGTGGGAGCTCCAAGACTCTCTTAAGTAGCTCCCCCGACGAGGCCTGATCAGCAGCAGGTGTGTGGCTTCGGGTGTGGCCAGTCCGCCAGCAGAGCCACACCCATCAGGCCTGCAGGTGCTTGACATTCATCTTACAGCCAAACACATACATATACACACACACACACCTGCCTATATAGAAATGTGGACACAGCAGTACAGTATCAACTATACATATAACAATGATAATAATAATAATAACAACAACAGTCAAAACCGGCCACAAGAGTCAAAACTGCTCACGAACCCCCGAGTCCTCCAGAGCCGGGTCCGTGACAGAAAGAGTTTGGGCCTTAGAAGGTTAATACTATCATAAAAGTCATAAATACATTTGATGTTTTTGTTTGATTATATGGAGCAGAGATATTTGATCAGAAAACAATGACACAGCCCACTAACACCTTGGACTCCCCTTCTCCTTCCCTGTGACTCGTTCATGGTGGACATGTAAAGTTGTGGTTGGGGTCCTTAAACATTTAGCTAGCTATTACAGTTTTTTCTGATGGCTTAAGCACATTTTTTTTAACTATTGGCTATTTTTTGCAAAACTCTACACACAAATAAGAAAACCCTTCACCCAATCAGCAAGACATTTTAATTTTTTCCTGAAAAAGCGAATAACCCTTGCTTAACTCTCCATACAACATACAACATACAACAGAGCAACATCATAGGGCAGGAGTCACTGCATCATTAGTTCAAACCAAACAACTGCATGATTTTCTTCTACTTTGGTTCTAATCACACTGATGGGCTTTGGTCCGTCTGCATCTTTGATGTTTCAGTGTCTGAGACCTTTTCTTTTCTCTTCACTGCTGCTTCCTGTTTCCTCCTGCTCTTCTCCACCTGTGTGGGCGTGGTCTTCGGAGCGTCCTATTGTATTTTCTTTTCTTGGCAATAAAGACGCTGCTTTTTTCTCAATTTTTTAAAAGATACAATAATAGTTGACTGAACACGAACTGTGATCACGTCCACCGAGACGCATCCACGCACTGCTGAGCCACCGCCTCTCAGAGGCGGAGCAACATGCTTCAGCGTCAGAGTCCAGAAGTGAAACTTACAGTGAGAACAGCAAAGCTTGTTTCTCTTCACGGGAGCGTCAAACTGAGCTCTTCCAGCCTTTCTGAGCAGCACAGCAGAGCTTTTTCCAACACGGGTAAGTACAGATGATCACGATCACACTGTTTTAAAGTCCACATGTTAAGCCTCCTCTTTGTAACCTGCAAATACGGTGCGGTTCACCTGTTGGTTGGGGGTATTTCCATACACGTCTCTACATTTCTGTCCTCTGATAAATTCTTTTTATAAAAATATGCAAATTCACCCTCTTCTGATTTTTAGCGCAGTGCAAACAAATGATAAACTTTCACTTTCAGCCGTCCTGATCTGCAACAGCAGAGATGATGCAGCGTCATCTCTGCTGTTGCAGATCAGATGTGGGAACGATCCGGAGCTGTGGAAGCAAATTTATGTTAAAACTCAGAAAAACATAATCACTAGCAAATAATTTTATGTCAAAGGTGTTTTAGATTTAATAATGTTTCAGATTAACTGGTGTTGGTCAAACAGATGTGTCGCAGATTCGCTTTTCCGGAGCCGCTACAGACAAAGCAGGAAATAAACACTGAAAAGCATGTCAGTGACAGTTAGTTCAAACACAGTCTGTCATTGTTGTTGCTCTTGACCAAAAAATATTTAAAATGTTCTCGAGTTTATCTGGTAATAATCCCGTGCACGAGGCGACTGTGAAAACAAAACCGCACCGATGCTGTTCAGAATACCATGAAAGTTAACAAGAATCTTGTTGTTTTTGTTATCAGTTTTACCATATTTTATTTCTCCCATGTGATTTCCTCGCTGTTGCCTGTCTGCACTCAAATGGAGTCCAGTCCACTAATGCCAGCTGTTTCCAAGTGCCATAGCCTACAACCAGATTAACTTGTGATACATCTGCATCTGACTCTATCTTCATAACAAGGATCAGGAAAGGCAGAGTGCATCAGGACCTGGCAATTATAATTTGGCCAAAATACCTTCACCCATGAAATATAATTATTTGCTTGTATTCATTTTTTCCTCACATGCAAGATGAGGCTAACTAATAATAAAAAAACGATTAATTACAAAAGTTAACATTTTAAAAAAGGCTTTACTGCCTAATGTCATTGAAAAAATGGTCATAAACTGTGTTTAGAGCTGTCAGATCTTTGACCTCAGTATTTGAAACTTGGGTCATGTTAAACCTGAACATCCACCAGTGGAATTAATAAAATCATTTTCTTTTCTTCCTCACTCAGAGTGTAGACATGTCTGCTGCCAGCTGTCTTCTATCTGAAGATCAGTTTCTGTGCTCCATCTGTCTGGATGTCTTCACTGATCCAGTCTCCACACCATGTGGACACAACTTCTGCAAAAACTGCATCAGTCAACACTGGGATATCAGCTACAGGTGTCAATGTCCCATGTGTAAAAAGGTGTTCAGGATGAGACCTGAGCTGCACACCAACACTTTCATCTCTGAGATGGTTTCTCAGTTCAGACGTGAAGCTCAGCAGAAACTCAGCACCAGCATCTCAGAGCAACAAGCTGCCAAAGGAGAAGTTCCCTGTGACATCTGCACTGGAACCAAACTGAAGGCCCTGAAGTCCTGCCTGGTGTGTCTGGCCTCCTACTGTCAGACTCACCTGGAGCCTCATCTGACAGCTTCACGTCTGAAAAGACATCAGCTGATCGATCCTGAGGAGAACCTGGAAGGCAGGATGTGTATGAAGCATGATCAACCTCTGGAGCTGTTCTGTAAGACTGATCAGACATGTGTCTGCATGCTCTGCTCTGTTTTAGACCACAATACTCATGAGTTTGTTCCTCTGAGAGAAGAATATGAAGGAAAGAAGGCAGAACTGGGGAAGACTG
>VUQP01047419.1:1832-13209 GCA_015108555.1 Coptodon rendalli
TCTGTTTTTGTTTAGTTTTTTTTTTTTTTTTTTTTTTTTTTTTTATAATATTTTATTTTTTTTTTTTTTAAAAAAAAAAAAAAAAAAAATATTGCTAAAAAAAAAAAAAAAAAAAAATAAATTAAAAAAAAAAAAAAAAAAAAATAATATTAAAAAAAAAAAAAAAAAAAAAAAAAAATTTAAAAAAAAAAAAAAAAAAAAAAACAAAAAAAAAAAAAAAATATTTTAATTTTTTTTTTTTTTTTTTTTTAAAAAGAAAAAAAAGATGTGTTTTAAAACTTTACCTTTTGATAAAGCTTATATTTAGGCCGGGATTAGGTAACCCTGAACCTTAGATATGCTGCCATAGGTCTAGGCTGGGGGGACCTACCCATGGTGCACTGAGCATTCCTTCTTCATTTGCAACTCTTTTTTTCATAAAGGATTGGCTTCTGTAAAATTAGTTTGAGCCAAGTGAAACAGTGAGATGCAGACCAAAAGCTGGTATTTTACATCAGATTTTTTTTCTCCTTTTGTCTCTCTTTTCTCTGACAGAATGATTTTCCTGTCTGGAAATGATTTGATTTTATTCCACATTATGAAAATTTATAAAATGCTTATTTGTCCAATACTGTCATATGTGACTATGTACAATTATTGTCCCACCTAACAATGATAATATGGTTCCCTACCCATAGTTTACCAGTACCTTTACCAAACAGTAGTGTAAACCCTTCAGTTATGTACTTACTCTATTCTTTACTGAAAAAGCTTGAATACATTTCTGCTTCTTTTAACAGCATTATCAAAATATCTCCTAAACAGGTTTTATGAGTACATAACTAACAGATGTGATAGCACTGGAGAGAGTCCAGGCCAGTGTTTTTCTTCAGACTATGCCAATTTCTTTTTTGCATCTTTGGAAAGCATATCATCGAGTTCAGTGGTTCAGATAAAGAACGGGGATGGAAAATACATTGTCAAACACTCTTGGGACATTATGAATACCTTGTTATGTGATTTTAAGTCACAAACACTCCTGTAGCTGCAGTAGCTGCAGTTTCTCGGCCCCAGTAATATCCTTTGAGACTATCTGTATTTGTTCATTTTTCAACACAGACAACTTTTAAAGAAAGTGCAAATTGTACATAAAAGCAGCAAAGTGTAATTTCAGCCATGCACTGTGGGGACTGTCTGTAAGAACCCAGCTTTTAGTCAGATTGACTGAACTTTGTCATAATTTACTACTCCAGTACATTATGACTGCTCCAGTACAAAAAAACAAGGTTTTTTTTTACAGCACTTTCTTGATTTGTTTTTTTACACATTTCTTACACTTAAATGTTTCAGATTATTAAACAGATTTTAATATTAGACAAAGGAAATACAAAATACAGTTTTTAAATGATGGGTTTTTTGTAAAGGGGGAAAAGTTATCTAAAGCTGACGGAATGTTCATGGGGCAGCGCCAGAGGAGGCTGAGAGAAACAGCTGACTCCTGTCACACTTATTATGCTTTCCCCCTATTTCAGTAGCTGTTGGGGTCTGAGGTCACTACCAGAGAAGCGGTTTCACCATCTCCCCATGTTTTTAAGAGGTTGAAGTGATAAAACTGAGTGGCTCCTCCCATGTCTGACCGTGCCACTTCATAGTTGGCATAGTCACTGGCCTATAACTTACTAACTCTCAGCTGTCAGCACTGTAAAGCCCCAGTGTTTACCACCCGGGATGCACAGAGTTGATTGACTCCAAACGGTTTATCCATTTATTAGAATGTTTTGATTTTAAACAACACACATTCCAAAGGGGACTTCCTCGATTAGATTTTTTTTCCCCAGTGTTTTCAATGTCACAGTTGCACATTTTCAAGATATGACTGTCTCTGATCATTACTGCATATTTTGTTCACCTGTCAAAAAGATACAAACCAAATTATCAACAAGTATCATGTCAGTGATAGCAAAGTGTACATTATCATTATGGTCATAATGTGAGGAAATGATGGAGAACTTCTCTAATACAATTTCCCAAATTATTGACCACATTTATCCTGTCAAACTGTAATGCATGCTGCCCACAAAAAGCTCCCTGGAGAAACAATTAAAAGGTAAAGATGCCAAAAAAAAAAAAAATCTACAGGAGAGATGAAAGAATGTATTAGTCCTTTATCTTTCCAGGTAAAAATTTCCCTTGAGGTTAAAATCTCATTTCCAAGAGTTACCTGGCATCATGGTCATGGCAATAAATTACATTTTGAAAACTACAAAAATCTAGTCTAATTCTGCTTTTTATTTTCATTCATTGATAAACTGAATCCCTCAAAAACCGTATCAACTGAATTTCTTTCAGTAAATAATTGTGATGAATTTGCATCTTTCTACAACAACAACGACAACAACAACATTTCTAATATTAGAGGTAATAGTCACATTTAGTGGAGCTGTGTATTTATACATGCATGTGGTGCTGCTCTCTCTCCCACTCTCTTTCTCCCTGCCTTTGCTCTCTTGAGGACTCAGATGCTGCTCATTATCCCCAGTTGGCACCTGGGCTCACTCAATAACCTGTATGGATTTTATGTAGGACTGGGGTGGGCAACTCCAGGCCTCGAGGGACAGTGTCCTGAAGGTTTTAGATGTGTCCTTGATCCAGCACAGCTGATTCAAATGGCTGAATGACCTCCTCAACCTGTCCTGAAGTTCTCCAGAGGCCTGGTAACGAACCGATCATTTCATTCAGGTGTGTTGACCCGGGGTAATCTCTAAAACCTGCAGGACACTGGCCCTCGAGGCCTGGAATTGACCACCCCTGTTGTAGTGTCTACCTTACAATATAAAGCACATATTGAGCACTGTTGCTGTGATTTGGTGCTGTACAAATAAAATTGAATTGAACCAATTCAGACATTATAAAGGCTACCTTAGGCTTCTGAACAATCTGAAACCCATGTCCACAGTAGTCAAAGGAGTTTGCAAAGAAAAGCGTCCGGACTTCTTTGAGTTGCTAGAAGACATTTCACCTCTCATCCGAGAAGCTTCTTCAGTTGAACTGAAGAAGCAAGATGTATAGTTAGAATTATTTATAATAAATATGAATAAATGATTGCAATTTCTTTAACCATAAAGAATAACTAAATCCTTCAGGACAATGTCTCATCAATGCACTCCCTCAGGTTTGCCGGGTAGAGTGATGTTTTTCTTGTCAATCTTACAACAGAAGTACCAGTCTCAATGAACTAACACAGCTACAACCCACAGCAGAGTAGTTACAAAAGCTCTGATAGCGCACTTGACTACAACACCTGAAAGAGTGCCATCGTGTTTCGTATTTCTCTGAAATGTCCTGCCTGTCAACAGCATCAAGAAAAATAATATTCAAAAATGACACAACCATGGCTTCATTGCACCGGAAAGTTTGGGTGCTGCAACTGCACGACAATTACTTGTGATAAATTTTGGCAACAAACCTCAAGGTGGCTAGCACACGGACAGGAACTGGATCATGGAAAATATGTTCTAATATCAGTGTTTTCATGTCAGACATTTTGCTGTCTGCGGCTTCTTATGAAGATATTGCCCGGCTTTTGTTCTCAGTGTAAGTACTATTGTGCAGCATTTGGTGATCTTGGCCCATGAGAAGTCCATAACAAATAACTTGGACATGGATAAATCTTCCACATCGAAAGGAGCCGGTTGAGGTGGTTTGGGCATCTGACAAGGATGCCTCCTGTCCCACTGGGAGGAGGCCCTGGGGCAGACCCAGGACACGCTGGATGATTGGGTTCCCCCAAGTGCAGGCTTCTCATTGAGAAGAAGGTGTCTTCCCCTACACCCATATCAGTTCCACAGATGGAAATTAGCCTTTGGCTATAATCTGGCATGTTTACATTCATGTAAAAAAGTTTTTTTACATTTATGTTCATTAACATGCACTGTCCTAAATAAATAAATAAATCTTCCCCAGGTGAGGGGGGCTGGGACCTGCTTTGGCGAGTCCCTGCACCTGTACCTACTCCTCGGGCAGGGATAGCAGATGCCCAGCCGTTGCCGGTGCCTGTCCCAGCTGCCAGGGTGAGAGCAGCTGTGAACCAGTTAACTCCTGGATCTGTAGTTACTCCTCAGTGCGAGTGGTTGGTGTTCGGTCTGCCCTTGCACCCATGCCAGTCCCCAGGGCAAGGCCAGCCAGGACACAGCTGACTTCTGCACCCACACCTACTCGGTTGGGAGCAGCTAGTGTCTGGCACGTGCCTGCAGCCATTCTTATCTCCACTGGAGGCTCAGGAGAATCAGTTCAGCTGCCTGTGGCTCACAGGCAATCACTTCCACCACCTGCTCAGCCACCAGTGGTTTTCACGCTGCCGTCTGTTTCCAGTGGGGGCTCAGGACAGCAACTCCAGCTCCACCTCGTGTCTGCTGGAGAGTCTTTCCAGCCATCCAACAGCTCAACCACCTGCGGCTGTGACGCCATCATCTGGTCCTGCCTCGTCCACATCCTGCTTGGCCTGCATGTCCATATCATGCTTAGCTTGTCTGTCCACATCCTCCATGCCTTGCCTGTTCACATTTATTTACCTCACCATACCATCACTACCTTCCTGGCCATTCATCACCGAGCTTCAACGTTGCCGCTGACACTTTCCACATGGCCTGCCTCCTGGACTGTTTTGCCACTGCCGCTTCCCATCCCGGTGGACTCTTTAACTGTTGTGTCGCAGCCACTTTCCACGTGGCCAGTCTCCTGAAGTGTTCCGTCACCGCCGCTTTCCTCGCAGTTGGCCTCCGGACCTGCTACGCCTGCACCACTGCCACTTCCCACACAGTCGACCCCATGAACTGTGTCTGCGCTGCCACTTTCTACACGGCCAGCCCCAGTGCGGGGCTTTTTAGGGGTTTTTTTAAACTTTTTTTTGGCTTCATGTTCTCTGGTTTTGGACTCTGTTGGGTCTGCCATCTCAGACTGTGATAAAAAAAAGAAGTTTTTCCTTTTCACTGTTGCCAAAGCACTTATTAAAAGGGAGTCATATTGTTGGAGTTCTCTCTGTATTTGTATACCTTACAACACTTTATACCTTAAAATATAAAGTGCCTTGAGGCAACTGTCGTTGTGATTTGCTGCTATTTTGACCCGTGGGAGGTACCTATTGCAATAGGATGGAGCCGTAGCCATACAGTCAGTTCACAAGGCTTTAATGTTAATATAAAATTCAACAGATAACAGTAGAACCTAAAAACAATTAAAACTCTACGATTGTAGTACTCTATGATTGTAAGTGTATGTAAATAAGATTAAATTTTATTAAATTTAATAACGTTTGTTGACTAGAACTATAAACATTAGCTGAGTAACAAAATCCATGAACACAATTCAAGGGTTAACAGAGACTGTGATACTTGGTATGAAAAACAGGATACATTTGTCTTCCTGTGATATGGAGTTGTGTAAGGAAGGAATTTCTGCCAAATCAAACATCACTTTCAAACCTGACTGAGCTGCTGCTGTTAGACAAATGTGCCAGCGCTTGAAAGGAAAACTGACCAACAGCTAAAGTCTAAGTATTATTTTCATCCCTCACTCAGATTTAATTATGGCGTGATTTTATCAATTTTGGATCAATTCACCTAACTGAGATTTAACTCTGACTTTATTGTTATAAAAAAATGTAATCATATAAAATACTGTGTCTATACTGGTTTGGTAAATGTGCTTTCTGGCCTCTGCTGGGTCCCAACAGGACCCCTGAACACTGATGGGGACCTCATCTGTATGTTTCTTGCTCAACACGCTAACACTCTTTGTCTTTACTGTTGGGGTTTCTGGGCACACACAGGTTCTACCGGTGCTCTATGTTCTCATATTTAATTGCTGGGGATTTGTGTGACCTTGCTGGAGGTGAAAATATCTTCACAATATAAACCACACTACCTGTTGATCTTTGTCTGTTCCTCCGTGTCCTCCGATTTTGTTGCTCTCTTGGACAGGAAATAAAAAGGTTACTAGCTAACTAAAATGTGGATTCAAAAAGACAAATGACGTGTGAGAAAAATGACAGCTGGCTCAACCTGTATTTGATCTTCTCTTGCAGGAGCAGGACACTTGTCAATACATCACTGAAACCCATTCAAATCTAATAATGATAAAAAAACCAAATAAGTAGCCTATACAAAGACATAACAAGAACGATGACTAGATTACTGTATTTCAATGCATTTTAGATAGCTGTACACAATACGCGTGCATTTTAAATTTATCTGCGGAGTTAATTCAATAATAAAACATAAATAAGTTCTATTGTAAGTTATTTATTGGAATAGTACTTTGATAAAGAAGAATGATCTGTAACCGCTTACCATTTGTCTTTTCAGGGCATTTCATCTTTATCCATTCCTGATCTTGATTTTTAGTTTCAACACGGTTTCATTAATAAAAAGTCGGTCGTGACACGCCATCTTTTCACAAAATAAAACAGGAAACATGGAAACTATACATGATAACATAAAGTTAACAAACCTAAAAGACATGATAGAACTAGACAAGAACCCAAACATAGAGACCAAGGAGACAATAATAAATAATGGCTGCCTTTAACCTCAACTAAAAGCTAAATATGAATAACACAAGAACTATAATCACAAATCTAACATGAAATGAATACAAAACTATACTCAGAGCGCTGGGTCAGTGACCCAGCCTGTGACACCAAAAATAACTGGATCAACTTATATTACCGTTACAGCTAGTAACATGATTTTTTTGTCCACGACATTTGCACATTCCTTACCTCTACAGGAATCCTCCATTAATTTGAGGATTACCCAGAACTTCCTACCCTTTATAAATATTGCAGGGTGACCTTTGCAACAGTAGGTGGTGCCAATGTCCCATTTAGCGGGATTTAATTTGAACTCTATTTAACTATGTTACACGTCCATTGCCTTTTAAAAAAAAAACCTGTTCTAACAAACAGAATCACAGACTGAATGCTTTGTCATGCAAACACATTTTCTTTCACAAGACGAGCACTAGGGCACTATGCACTCTCTGAAGGCTCATCTTTTAATCTTGTTTTCATAATATTATCTGTGTCAAATATGAAAAGCAAAGAGACAGAAAGAAAGAGAGAAAAGGTGGGTTGAGGCTGAAACAGAGAGACATGCTGTATCTCCAACTGCTGCATCTTTAAAAAAAAACACACTGAAACAATACACAGCAACTGAAAGATAAGACAAAGAAAGGTACACAAACAAACACTGCATTTTCTGTGTAAGACAGCAAATGTTACTTGAAAACAAGGGTGACAGACTGCTATAACGCCCCCAGATGCGTGGCCATCCACAGCTCCACAAGAGTGCTGAAGATCTGAGGCATAGATTCACACATCTTGAAAAAAAAAAATGCCGCCCTGTCGTGCTTCAACATGTTGGTGGTTTTTCAAAGTAACATGCTTATGGTCTAAAAATGTGGGAGCAATAGGTTGGTATTTTATGTGTGTGGGTGTGTTCCCTGTCTTGCTTCAACATGCTGATGCCTCAAATAACAAATTAAATGCATCCTAAAGCATAAAGACTGTTTGAACATCTAGGTTTGTCATTAAAAGTAAAAGATCAAAAAGAGAAACAAGTAGTTGGGATGTTTGGTTTAAATGTATGGTAAATGGACTGATTCTTACTCTTGGGGAGCACAAAGCACTTTATACAACATACCACATTTACACAATCCTTTTTTTTCTATGCTTTTAAGTGCTTCCAAACCAACATTCAAACATTCACACTCTGATAGATGCATCAGAGAGCAACTTGGGGTTAGTATCTTCCCCCAAGGACATTTAGCATGCAGACTGCGGGAGCCAGAGATCAAACTACCAACCTTGTGATTCGCAGATGACCTGCTGTACCTCCTGAGCTGTAGTTTTCCAAAGCATTTGTTTTTCCTACCTTTTTAATAACATTATTAAACATATATAGTTCTACTGCCTTGTACTGAATGAGCCAATCACATGACCAAGTCTTGATTGGAAAATGTATTTATTTATTTATTCAAGTTCAAAACGTAATGGTGTACTTGAGTAAGTACAAATTAGTTTTGATGCATGCTCAATCACCCAGGTAAGTAAATCCCCAAAATTTGATTCTGTTCATCTGGATGTTGCGTTTTCAGTGGAAGAAACGTTTCATCAGTCATCCAGGTGACTTGTTAAGTCTCAGCTGACTGGCTCAGCAGGTTTCCCCAATCTTATAAACAGTACATTTGCACAATGACTGAAACTGGCACCACTGAATGAACAATGGGCTGTGAGGTCAGCTCTTTGATCATTAATATTCAAATTGTCATGACCATTGATCAACAACCACTGATCAATGACCATTGATTAATGGCCATGAGTACCATTCACAGAGAGTTGGGGAATGGCTGCAATCAACCTCTGGCAAAGCAGATGGCACAACACAGAAGAGCTAACTCATCAGGCCAGTGATGCTTTTAGTTTTTCTGTTGACTTTAGGTAATCACCTACTCAGAATTCACAAAAGATTAATAATTACTTCATTGCCACAAATTCACATAAGTGTTCTGATGCAGAGTTCTACTTCAGTTTCTTGGAAGAGGTAGGTAGTGTGACCAAAGTGAAGCTTTATGGATAAAGCAGAACAAAGTAACTGGAACGGTTTTCATCTCTAAATGGATATTTACCTGTTCTTGGGGGGACTGGAATATCGTTCTTGAGTTTCTAATCTTCTCCTGTCCTCATTCTTTTGAACCACTCTGTTTTTTCACTTATCGCTACTATAGTTAGGCCACCTTGTAAATCCATTGTCAAACCAGGACTCAGGTATGATGTTCACAGTCTTGCTATTGATAAATTAAACGATTAAAAACATATAAAAAAAACAACAAAAAAAACAAAACAAAACAAAATGTGACACAAAACATTTTTCATTTTAACATCTCTAACATCTAACATCTCTGAATAGATGGTCTTCATTATTATTTTTATCATTATTATTTTCTTTTTTTATTGCGACATCACTCGTTACATCTGATGTTTTCAGCAAAACACTGAAGTTGGACTTATACATTTATTATTTTTTATGTGCAAGACCACAGTGCTGAATTCAAGTTTCACCTGCTTATATCTTACAACAGGGCTACAATAACCATAAAACAACAAATTCTGCAAAGCATGACAATCCCCTTACAGTCAAGCGTTTGTAATAGTACAGAATAGCTGATTGTAGAACTACCCTAGAGAAAGGGTTTTTCAGTCTGTGTGAGATCTCAATGACAACATTGGTTGATGGTTCCTCAGCTTTAATAATCTGCATCTGTATATATGAAGAAGTTAAATTCCAACACAATGTTTGATTTAAAAAAGACATGAAACAGTTTATTGAAAATTTTCTTTCAACTTGTAAAATTAAATAAAAAACAGTTTTCATTTTAACTTTGTCACAGTCTACTGCAGACACCACAACATAATTTGTTGTGGGTTATTTTAATTTGTTGTGGGGTTTTTGTAATTTGTTGTGGGTTATTTTAATTTGGTTGTGGGTTTTTGTAATTTGTTGTGGGTTATTTTAATTTGTTGTGGGTTATTTTAATTTGTTGCAGGTTTTTTTAATTTGTTGCGGGTTTTTCATTTGTTGCGGTTTTTTAATTTGTTGCGATTTGCACTTCCCAGCCACCGTAATCAACCTTTACATGCATGTTGACGGTTTGTATATAATTTTAAAGAATTTATGAGTTGTATTATGTGAGTGTGTTTAGATTTTACAACCATGTTTCATTTTAAAACACCTTGTTAAAAGAAAAAGTAAATTTGTGCAACCACATTTTATTTTGGTTTTTGGTCATCACAATCACCAGGTGTATTGCCTTGAAACAAGATGACTCAAACATTAATATTAATACAGTCAATAAATACATCAAACATGGATCACTGATCAAATTGAATAGAAGTGTCAGATAAACAATATTGAAGAACACCAGAGAATAAAAGCAACAAACAAGTACAAAGCTAGAAAAAAATCACAATGCACATAAATTATTACAATGAAACTGAATTGAATTAAATTTTGTTAGTCTTTATAACTATTGTATACTTGTAGAAAGGTACCCTGACAAGCAAAAAGACTTGAAGCAAATGAACATTTGTTAAAAGGTCAATGCAAAAATGGAGCCTCCAATCACAAAATAGGTGATTGGAGGCATAACATAAACTAAATTCAGCTGGTTAGTTGGTGTTTTAGGTGGAACATTTTTGTTTGATTTCTGGGAAAGAAAATGCAATGATATTCAAACAAAAACAAAACAAAAAAAACCCATTACTACTCACTGACACTCATTTATTTAACTGAGTGTAAAGCTCACATTAGCATACTAACCTGACCAGGAATTAAGCTATTCCAAAACCATATTCTCCTGAAAGTTTTGTAAGAGGTATGAAGTGGTAACTTTAAACAATTGATGCACATGTTTGCAATGGGTATTTTAGACATGGTTTGTGCATCAGGCTCTTGGTGAAGAAATTCTAGAATAGGACCCTACAGCAGCCACCAGGCCCAGGATACTATCAAAATCAATCAAAATGTATTTATATAGCACATATTAAAACAACAGTGTCGATCATAGTGCTTCACAGTCAGTAAAAACACGAGACAATTAAAACAAACAATAAAACAGGACAACAAACAATAGGTAACAACACAATAAGCTAAAACAGCCAACTAGTTAACGGATCGTGACTTCAACAGGCCATCACCGTCAAGGATGACGGCTTGACGGCCGTGAAAGAAGGATGACATCTTTGTTGAAAGTATCATGATAATGTGTCTTGGCCCTATAAAACAAAACAGCAACTATGTTTCAGATTTATGTATCCTTTGTTTTATTTACCTATACGTAGACACTATCAGTTCCTTAAGAAAGTTGCTAATGTCACTTGGTAGTGACCAGCTTACACGTTGAACTATTGTAGCTTTTATAAATAAAATGTTACTGAGGTCACAATTCATATTAAAAAAAAGCAGCACAGCTAGCCATTTAGTCGACTTGAATATGTTTAAAGTTGCTCGTGTATGTAAGAGTTGAGTATAATAGAAAACGCAAATAACAGAAACATAATTTGAAAGAAAAAATGCATAAAGTAATAGCATGCATATAAATTGCCTTTGAAAAAAAGTGGAAAATGTACGTAAAATAGAAAATGTTTTGGGGTTTGACCATTTTAATTCACTGAAGCTTGAATTTATAGATAGATAGACAGATAGATAGATAGATAGATAGATAGATAGATAGATAGATAGATAGATAGATAGATAGATAGATAGATAGATAGTACAATGAAAGAAAATCCAAATGCTCCAGTTCAACTACAGTGCATCTCCTCAATCACAAAAGCTCAAAA
>VUQP01047430.1:2009-16789 GCA_015108555.1 Coptodon rendalli
TGATTGTTGGGGTTTTATCTGTATTTATTATTGTGCTATCTACTGTACAATATAAAGCGCCTTGAGGCGACTTTTGTTGTGGTTTGGCGCTATATAAATAAAATTGAATTGAATTGAACTGTATGACAGGAATGCACAGGTGAAAATACAATCTTTCAATTCAAATCCATGTTCAGTTTAAGTCTTTGGCTGCACAGTGTTTCATTATACTCTGCTCAAAAACTGAAAGGGACACTTTGAAATGCTGGTATGTGTTATAAAATGAACTGGAACATGTGTTGGGAACAGTGGGATGCCACATCATTGATGGAAGAGTTAAGTTCAAGGACAGAGCGCTGGCTTATGTTGCAGCTTAGTAGTTTACGTGGCCCCTCATGTGCATGTAATGCACAAGGTCCTGTTCAGTTCCTCCATCAGGTCTTTCTGTGTGGAGTTTGCATGTTCTCCACGCTATTGCGTGGGTTCTCTCCAGCTTCCTCCCACAGTCCACAGACATGCAGTTAGTGGGTTAGGTTAACTGGAAACTCTAAGTTGCCCATAGGTGTGAATGGTTGTCTCTATGTGTTAGCCCTGTGACAGACTGGCGACCTGTCCAGGGTGTACCCCGCCTCTCCCCCTAAGACAGCTGGGATAGGCTCCACCCCCACGACCCTGATAAGGATAAGCAGATGGATAGATTGAAAGTCAGTATTTGGTATGACCACCTTCCTTCACCACAGCTTAAATTCTCTTCGCCAGGCTTTCTTCTGATTTCTCTCCAGGCTTCTTGAGCCTCCTCCTGTTTCACAGCTGTAAACACTTAGTTTAGTAAATTATTAGAAATATGTTCATTTCTGTCTGTAGCTGACTGCAGGGACATTACTGGCATGTTAGCTAAGCTCCATGGTGAAAAGGACAGTTAAAGGAAGCTTTTTGTTCTGTTATAAATGTGAAGAGTTTCAGGTGTAACGATATCTCCAGCAAACCTGTGATTGTGCTGCTTAACAAAGAGCTGTGGCCACTACATGAAGACTATATTTAGACTCAGCATTCAAACACATGATGTACCTCTGGATGTTGTCTCATTAACTGCCAGCAAAATATGCAAAGCCAATGAAGTCATTCCACAATAAAGTCCACTAAAAACGAGCCGACCGTTCTGAAGGAGAGTCTAATTTGTGTCACTGTTGTAGTTCAGCTATAACCAGAGAGCCGCTGTACGGATGAGGTTCTTTCTTTCGGAGAGAAAGACTTCTTCATTATGTCCCTGTAGAGGGACGAGCTTAGTGCTCATTATTAATGGCTCACAGTGTGGAAATAGCTGCGTCCATCACTGTCATTTGGCCCTCATTATAAACAAGCTCAGGTCATTCTCTGCTCTAGCAGTGATCCGAGATTTAAAAAAGAAAAGGGCAGAGCCGTAAAGTTCCCTTGGATAAATAAGAGAGCAGACCCTTAGGTGAATTTTCAAGATCTGTGTCCTCCATCATCCTGACAGGCGTAGGAAGGTGATAAAAAATCAAACCCGTTTTCCACCGGAGCTCAGATCTGTCCTCCTGCCACAGCAGGTTGTATCAGGCTGCAGGTACAGGAAAAGAAAGCTGTGCTGTGACGGAGCACAGCCTTCTCATGTAAACTCGGTGAAGAAATGAACAACCTGAAGAGGTGTAGAGCACAGTGTCTGCCTCCTAACAGGGTTTAATGGCATGAATTTTTGAACGCTGAGCTGTTTTTGGATTGAACCATCTAACATGAGCTTATATGTGCTGTGTTCATTAAATCATCTTAAAAAGTAATTTAAAATCCACATGCTTGACTCAGAGCTCTGTGATAGTGTTCACAAAAGCTTTGGCAAGAGACTCGAGGTCATCAACTTTCATCCATAACACGGGAAATAAAGGGGGAAGTAAAAAAGTGTGAAAAATACACAACATGTCGAAAAGCAACTGCGTAATTTTGGGTGACAATAATTGTGTAACTTTATTAGCAGCGTCCTCCTGAAATGCACCAACAACATTGAGAGTAACATCCTCCTCTCTGCCCCTCAATGCTCTCTGGTCACTATGGTAACACATTTCTTTCAAAATAAGACACACAACTACAACACGGGAAAGACCCAGGGAAACCGAGTTAATGATAAAAACCCTGAAAACCATCAATTTCACACCCGAGCCTCAACTCTCACAGACCGGTACCAAACGGCTCACAGACCGGTCCCGGTCCGTGGCCCGGGGGTTGGGGACCGCTGCCTTATCTTCCACAGTGGCCGCAGGCTCAGCAGATTACTTGACGATCCTCCCCAGCCACCCTTCATAGTTGCCTTTGAGGCATTCCCAGGCCTTACCAAAAATATCATCTCTCCGGCCAGTTCCAGGTCTACTCCGGCGTTTTTCCAGCATGTGTGGAACGCCTCTTAATCAGGTGTCTGAACCACCTCATCTGGCTCCTGTATAAGAAATTCTATGATTGCATGAAAATTCAGATGATGTCTCTGTTAGTAGGAAAATGTGTTTGCGTTGATATTAGTAATTAAAATTTTGTAGTTGGTGAGGATTTCACAAATCAGTACAGCACTGGAAAGAAAATAATGTTAGTGAGAAAGTAAAGTGAGGTTATTCCCAGTCCCACAGGCCTACAGACCAATCAGCAACCACTGGGTGGCTGCTGGAGAAATCAGTCAAGTTCCACTCACTAGTGATGTGTCAGTGATCCCATTGCAGCCACAAGTCACTATTTCCCAGACCAGTGGATGAGTGGTTGTGGGAGGTTGCCAGGTGACATATACCAGAAACATGCGTGTGCTCTGGTCAGGAGCGTGTTGACACGGTCAGCTGTAGTTAGTAGTTCAGTGGTGAGCCCCAAGGTTTACTTAGAAGGCAAACGTTCTCTGTTTCAGTTTGAATGGTGCTTGGTTAGTTAGCAAGTCTCTGCAGCAGCCACAGCAGTCCTTCATCACCAGTCCCAACGTTTCTGTTTCAGCACCCTCTTTGTTCCCCCAGCAGAACCTCTAGCAACCCTTGTTCCTAGCGACTGGTGGTTAGCAGCGCTGACTGACCCTCGGCCTGTGTGACTGAGGCCCGTTTCAGATTACGTCTATACAGGTGTTACGTTTTGAGTCAAATGGACCCAGATTTCCCAGCTGGCATGTTTGTAATACACAGGAACAACAAGTCAAGTAGAAAATGTGCTCCCTGTTTCAAATGCATGTGGATACTTGAACCTGAAATAAATGGCTTAAAATAACTGAAATACTCTGTCAGTGTCGTCACCACGATGAATCCAACCACTGGCAGTAAAAACTGTTTGACACACAAGCATAGATTTCTTTGAGCCACATCAGGCTAAAGCCTCACGCAGAGTGGAGAGACGTGTCGGGTCCCCCACCGGGCCCCGGCACACTGCGACAGGCCAGACTATTTTTATCCATCCAGAGGAACATCGGCATCCTTTCTCCAGCCTGCTTCCATAATTCCTCTCTGTGTCCAAACACACGCTGACAAGAAATAGGTCTGCAGCGGCCGGCGCTTTATAACAGCCTGCTGTTTCACACCAACAGCTCCGCTCACAGTCTGTCCCGACGTTTCTGTGCTCCACACACGCCTTTCTTTCACTGCGTGAGTGATGAAAGTAACAGTAATACAAGAGCTGACAGGAGCATCTGATTCCAGGAGGAAATGGAATTGGATTAGTGCATCTCCTCTCACAGCTGTGTGTGTCTGTGTGTGTGTGTGTGTAGCTGTGTTTCATGCTTGCATTCACGTGCCACAGACTTCAGTCCTCCACATGATATTAATCCTGCTCCACAAAGCTTTGAGATCCAGTCTTTGTCACTGACAGCGGTCTGAGGTCTGAGTCTTGTATTGGATGGCAGCTGTAAACTTTGTGCAGCTGATAATTATAAACTTCAGTCATTTCCTGGCTCGTTGTGGCACAGTGACTGAAACACAAACAGAGCTTCTTCTTTAGCACCTGTCGGTAAAAAGATTCTCTTCTTTTCCTCCTCTTTTATTTTTGTACATGCAGCGCCGGCCCTAAAGGAGACAACATCTACGAGTGGAGGTCCACCATCCTGGGCCCTCCGGGCTCCGTGTACGAGGGGGGAGTGTTCTTCCTGGACATCGCCTTCACACCAGACTACCCCTTCAAACCACCCAAGGTGAATGACGCCCTGCAGCTACGCTCCTCTCCTAGAGCTGTGAACAATGGCAGCGTTGTCCTAGCTGGCTGTCACTGTTGTCCAACAACAACGAGTCATTGAAGGCTCGTTAACCTTCAGCATGTTGACAAAACGACGTGTGACTGCAGCCCAGGACAAAGGATGCTCGTACTGAGCGCACAAGGCTGGTTTCCTTTAGTCTCTAATCCTCAAAAGACCAAATGAAAGAAGGGTTAGTGTATAAATGCAAAGCTGTTAGTGGTAGTCAGACTGAATTCTTTAGGATTACTCACTGACAGCTTCTTTTGTTTATTGTATTAACAGTTTTCATTACAAACTACGTTCATCGGTGGGATTTCACATGTTCTGTTCTTGGTTCCTCAGACAGTCCAGATCATCTCCTCTTTAGATGTTCATTTAGCTCTTTAACATTTTTACTAAGCCAGTATTGTCAGTTAATAATAACTGAACCCAAACTGAATTATGGTGTACAATTTCCCCACAGTGCCAATAAAATCATATAAGAGAGGGGAAGAGAACAGCAGATTAACCACACCACTGACACAGGAGATTAAGACACAGTGACAGTCAGACAGGCTGTGATACAAACGCACAAACTGGCACTTTGGTCAGGAATAACACAGAGGAAACATCAAGAACAACATTCAGAGTTCGTGCTGTGCAGCTTTCAGGAAAACTGCAACATACCAGGAGCTACATATGAGAGTGTGCAGGTGTGGTTAGCGTGTTCACCGAATTCAGAGTCAGCAGCAGCTTGGTGCTGCTAATCAAACACACTGCATTAGTGAGTGTGACCACCTCTTTGTAGTCTGCAGCATGTAGGAGTGTGTTAATGCCACAGGAGTGGGCGTCCCAGGAAACTTACCCCAAGTTCAAACCATGCAGCGCTCAGGCGTAACTGGCTGTTCTGAAAGGATTGTTAGAGCAAAGCTTCTCTTCTGTTTAGAAAGAAAGAAAGAAAAGAGTTACCTCGTGGACCACAAGACCACAGCTGAGATGCTCCAACTCACAGTGCCACAAACCAGACGTGGCCTATTAGCCTCACTGTCAAACATGCTGGTGAACGTGGTGGCGATGTGGGGTTGTTTGGGTTTTGGGCACTCTGAAGTCAAATGTGAGGCTGCCTGTCTAAATACAAAGGCTTGACCTAAAATGGGTCACACAGCAGCAGGACAATGGTGCCAAGAAACCCTCCAGCAGAATCGAGAGCTGTGCATAAACCAACAGCTGTGAACTGAAACAAACTGAAACTGGAAAGAATAGATGGACCCATGGTGCAGGAAGTCGAGTCGTTATTGTTTCTGCACAGTTTTGTCTGTAGCAGAGCTCCAAGTGTAGCTCCCTCTGTCATGAGCCAAACTGGGTGCTGAGCCGTCTTTTATCATTACCACAGGGCTGCTGTTCCTCTCCTCTATTCGACCCTCTGCCTAAAACTGTGCTCACACCATCAGTGCTGTGATTTTTCTCTGCGCTGTCACAACAAAAGCTGAACTGGTTCCAAGTTTGTTTTTTTCCCAGTGAACAGACACAGCATCCACTGGGATGTTCTCAACGAGCACTCGACCAACAGTTCAGTGACACGCTGGTGAAAGTGTAGCTGGTCGTGGGTGCGCTGTGTCACAGTGGCTTAAGCATCAGGGACATAGTGTTGTTTTTGTAACCAAGCATCCACACGTTTGAAATCTGATCTCTGATCTCAAACCCACTTCTCACTCTGGTCCTGTGTCCTTCCTCACACCATCAGGAGTGGATCTAACGTTTGAAGCAGCCACACAGCTGTGAAATGATATTCTCTGCAGGTCGGGTTCCCTCTGCAGCAGGGCTCGGTCTTTATCACCAACTTTTGTGGTGGAAACCCGGCTTTACAGTTTGTGCAGCCTCTGAGACGGCCACAAGATGTGCTGCTTTCCCCCACCGTGTGTGTCCTACTGCTGTAAAACTGCTGTAGGACGTTGTGCGTTCATGCAGGCTGAGGAGGAGACGCACCATCAGAGACAGAGCCCTCAGAAACAGGCAAAACCCTGGAACAGAGATCTAAACTTTTTGCAGCATTTGCCTGTTCAAATCAAACCCTGCCAGTTTGTATCAAAGCAATGAGCTTCTGATCGCCTTGTCTTGTCCTCATATGCATGCCCTGGCATTCAGCTGCATTCGGCCACCCTCCAGTACAGTCTAGGAATACTCACGAAGTAATATCTAACTGCTATTTATGTGCTTAAACGATAAGGCAGGAAACTATCTGTGCCATATTTAATGCTTTACAGTGGGTCGTTTAGTATCTGTGCACATGTGCCACTGACAGGAGCGGTCCAAAGCTGTGTGTTAGGAAATATGCACCAAATGTTGTGGTTCAACTAAATATTCACAGCATGTTTTTAGCAAACCTTTGCTAAAGGTGTACTCACATGTATCAAACATGAACATTCACAGGAACGTTCACAAATCTGTGAAAAATGTGTTGAGCTTGTTTGTTTTGATTTTCTTTCATCTACTTTGTGTTACAAGGCCATTGCAGACCACCATGACAGGTAACAAAGTCTGTTTACTTTGTTACAAGTTCTGAATTCTTGCTCTTTAATTTCCTTGCTGGTGGGTCTTCATCTCTGACTTGTTCCATTATGTAAAAATCACTGAGCTGCTTACAGACCTGTGCTCTATGCAGACAGAACAGGGAGGAAGAGTCAGTGACTTTAATCAGCTGCTTAAATCTGATATTTTCAGCTGCTCTTCTTGGCATACTGTCGTTTACAGTAACGTAGGCTGCTGCATTTGCAGTATCAATATCTTAGTCATGAGGAGCAGCACTGGAGAAAGTATGTGTAGTGTTGCACAGTGCAGGTGAGCTGTGTGTGCACTGTGCAAGGACAGCACGGCGTCACATGGTAGAAGTGATTGGTGGCGTTCCCGCCTTTGTGAAACATGTGGTTTGCAGTCACTGCTGGTTTATACAGCTGCGGTTGCTCAAACATGTGCCGATGATTAGTTCAGCTCAGTGCTGGCTGTGATAACATGGATAGACTTTATATAAACTATCTCTCATATTTCTGTATGTCTCATATGATTGTGTGAAGTCACGAGTGTGACTGCAGTGGTGAAGTTAAGACCAGCGTGGGAATCATTCAGATCACCCAGAACCTCGCCTACCAGGAGTCATCTGTGAAACACTGTTTCACAGTTTGTGTCATCAGATGTTGACGCTCCATCTGTCCAGTGTGTATCGCTTTTTGTTTTGTGGTTTTGAAATTTACAGCAGCTCAAAGTTATTGGGAATCATGTGACCAGGCCTCGATATATGATCTCCAGTTCAGTGTCAGACATGACTCCCAAAGAGAAGGTGAGCCTGTGTGGTTCCTCACCAGCTCAAAGTGCCCTCACACAGAGCCATCCTAACTCTTGGCCTCCTGCCACCTTGTTTTTCCATCGTGGTCGTGATCTTTGCCATCCAACGTACAGCGAGCCATGTGACAGCTGCTCACTGCACTAATGTTAGGTTGAGAAGGCTGACGCTGATACTTTAGAGGCTGAGCATTGCAGGGATGCTGCATCAGTATTTGTATGTTGGTCCAAGCTCTGTCCACTTCAGAGCTGGTTGAGTGACGGCTGAGGTGAGATTCCCCTGCACTGTGCCCTGCAGTAACTCGTGGCTTTGAACTAAACTTCTCTGTACACTTGATCGTCCTCTGCGTGATATAAATCTCATTTTCTGAGATTTCATTTCCAGTCTGCATGCATAATATCCTTGGGCAAGATACTAAGCTGCTCTCAGACCACATCCATCAGAGTGTAGCTCACACAGAATAATGTGAAGCAAGAAGGCATCAAGGCCAGAATAAGGGCTGACCTCGGCTGACTGGCAGGTTCCTCGGTCCTGTTGGCTAAATGGTAAATGGACTGGTTCTTATATAGTGCTTTTCTACTCGACCTGAGCACTCAAAGCGCTTTATACAACTCGGCGCATTCAATCATACGAGAACTTTTTCCGATACATTCATGCGATCGGAGAGCAGCTCAGGGTTCGTGTCCAAGGATTTTATGCGTGCAGACTGGAGGAGCCAGGGGTCAAACACCACCTGAGCTACAGCCACCCCAGGTCTTTTTTTACACCTCACTTCCATTTGTTACATGCACAACAAGAGGGACTCATACACGGGCTAAAGTACATTCAAACATAAAAAACGCATACACTGCAGCTGCCTTACCTCACGTTGATCATCTGACTGTTGTGCTGAAGCCAGCTTTCAGGCTCGGAGGAAGATGAGAGCCACCAAGGACATGAGCGTGCAGCCACAGGAGGCTTCAGTGTGTACAGGGCTGCTTTGAGTGCACACAGTGGAGCGTTTCAAAGAGACGGCAGACCTAGAGGAATATTCGTGATGGGATTTATAAACAAATGCACCGATTTGCTAAATCTGTCAGGCTGCATTCCAGAAATAAACCTCGGCTAACGGGAGGTCGGCTTCTTGCTGAGGATTTGTGACGCTGCAATCAGAGCTGGTGACACTGAAGCAAAGAACAACCTGAAAACAGTTGTCCATGAATACACCGAGGACATGAGGCATTTATGGCAAAGACTTTAGGCACTGAACAGTGGACATGTTTGAGGTTGCAAACAACTATCACTGCCTCCAGCCTGCCAGCTATTGGATGTGACTGCAGACAGCATGAGGAGGGTTTCTGCAACACGGGTCCAGATCACATCCCAGGCTGCGTGCCAACAGACTGTGAAGAACAGCTGACAGATATCTTCATGGACCCTCAGCCAAAGCAGAGTGCCAGCCTGCTTTAAAAGTGCCGCCTGAACACCTCCTCCTGAGTCGTGAAGCGCAGCTGCTGTAACATGAAATGCTTTGAGAGGCTTCACATCAGCTCGTGCTTCCCAACCAAGCTGGGCCCGCTGCTGTTCACGTACAGAACAAACCATTCAGCCGAGGTTTCCAGCCTGTTTCTCTCTGACTCACGTAGAGAAACAAGAAGGCTTCAGCCAGAATCCTGCTCACTGATTTCTGCTCAGCGTCCAGCGTGACGTGTTCCCTGAAATATGTCGTGGCTGCCGGGCTTGGAGCCTGACACGTGCACTCGGGATAGATAATGTTGCTAAAACACACAGGTGTTGGTCTTACAGCCAACCACAACGAGTCCTCTTACAGGAAGGAGAAGGAGCAGCTGACAGCCTGAGACTGTAACCGACTGACTATATCTGCAGCTCTCTGGCAGAAAGGATTCACGGCACAAGTTCTCGGGAGTTCAGACAGACGAGCTAACCGACCTCTCCGTCACCTGGCTGATGGAGGTGGACCTCCCGTCCCAGCTATGAGCAGATTTTACAGACGTGCCACTGAAAATAATCTCACCTACCGTATCTCTTCCTGGTTTGGAAACAGCACTGCAGATGACAAACACACAGCGAGAGCTGCTGAGACAGTCGGAGCCTCGACATCTGCACTGAGAGTCAGCCCTCACATAGCTCGGTCACACTCATCACACCAAGGAGCACTCAGATGCCTGATAGCTTTTTCCCCACAGCACTCAGACTGCTTAGCCAGAGCATGTGCAGTGATAACATTTAAAGTTTTTTAACATTCATACTGTTTAAGATAATACAATATATATTTATAGTCTATCAGTGAAGTCCTCTTAGATGTTTCCAACATTCTGGCGCTGCACCACTGCTGACGCTGAAACATAAATCAATCTGTTTATCTTCAGCTGGTGTTTCCTTCATAATAAGAGGAAGGGTGACGTGAACAAGGGCAAGCTACAGCTCATCAGCCTCGTTTCTAAAGACGCACAGAGGTCAAAGGTCAAGTGCTCTTTGTGCTGAGCTATGGAATCTCTTTACTTCAGTGTTGATGCAGGCAGACCCACACAGGCAGGATATGAAGAGCACTGTCAGCCTGTGCTGGTCGTTTAATCTAACTGACAAGTGTTTCACTGATTTAACTCATCATGTCCTAAAAGTCAGGAGGCATGTGCTAACAGACGTCTGTTATCATCGGCCTGTTATGTTGTTAGTTATTGTGAAGGGAACAGAAATAGTGGCAGAAACGAGCTTTCTGTGAAGAGTGGCCGTCCTCTCCCTCAGAGTCACGGTGAGGAGTTCAGAGTTCAGTCTGCTACTCCTCAAAAGAACCAGCTGAGGTGGTCTCCTCCTGGGTTAGGTGGAGAACGGCACAGTGTGCCACGCTTTTTTGTTTTTCAGATGTTAACTTGTCATATTTTAATAAAACATGAGCATCTTTTGTAGTAATGTGTTTTCATATCATATTTAACATCAGTTTGTTGATTCGTTTTCTTCATTGTGTCTTTGGAAGTTACTGTAATGCATCATGCAAGGTGCCACACAGTTAAGCAGCATTTATATGAATCATTATAACAGTAGGATATTGTCCATTGAACAGTCCTTAAATTGAACTTGCTGTCTGACTGTTTCTCAGTTTTAGATTAGTCGGTTAAAATTAGCTGCAAGGAACAGCTACAGTTATGAGGAGGGAGGGTTCAGCACAGTTTCAGCCTCCACTCTGACTCCTGGGTCGATATCTGCTCAACAAGTGTCACCATCAGGTAGTAATAACACACACATGACTGCTAATTCAGCACCATGCTTCCCCTGTAAGTACCTGCGGTCATGTGATCAGAGAGTCATGTGATCAAATATACAGCATGTTAACAAGTCAGACTTGAAGTGATGGGATCATTCTGTTTGCTCTCTGTTTCCCCACCTGCTTAGAAACCAGCAGCTCTCCTGGAAACACTGAGATGTGATGTATTATTACACTACTGAAGTATGTCTTTCTGATCAGTGTGATACCTGTGATAGGCACCAAGATATCCACTGATGCCTAAAATGAGCCTTTTTTAAAATGTCTCATTGGCTCAGAGGTCAGGATGAACTAGGAGATGCAGCATCAAATGAAACTGTTTCTTAATGTATCAGGTGACGTTCCGTACGAGGATCTACCACTGCAACATCAACAGTCAGGGCGTGATCTGTCTGGACATCCTGAAGGACAACTGGAGTCCCGCCCTCACCATCTCCAAGGTCCTCCTGTCCATCTGCTCCCTGCTCACTGACTGCAACCCAGGTGAGAGCCTCACACTCACACACACACACACACATACACAGATGCTGTCATGTATGTAATTTAGCTGTGACAGGCTGACTGACCTGCATAGATCATGTACTTTACTGTGAGGCTTAAGTTGTGTTTGCAGCGCAGCAGCAGTATCCCAAGAGAACAGACAGGCAGCTGTAGTGATGAAAACAGTGATTGTGTGTGTGTGTGTAACGCTGTCCATCACAAAAGAGTGTCTCTTTTATATAAATGTTCTGCTCTGGCTCCATCACAGCGGCACAGGTACAGACGTCCACGGTGTTTTTTGTTTGTTTCAGATGTGCTCTGCTGTCCTCTAGTAGCCTTCATGTCTCTGAGCCTGTCTGTGGGTCATTTTGAGCTATAACTACCTCTTGTCACAGGTATACCTGGCTAATAAGAAGCTCCTTTCAGCTGCTCCCGTATTAAAGTGTGAGCCTGGGATTCCAAACTCCCTTTAATCCGTTCAACATTTAACCAAGACTGTCTGGAAAAACTCAATCCTGGAAACAGCTCACAGCAAAAAGGCCATTTGTGCCAGTCTGAGCCCGATTACTGTAAAGACAACAGGGACCTGTTAAAGCTCAGCAGTTGGTGTGTGTTGGTAATGAACAGAATAAAGATTCTCGGTTTTTAAAATCATTTTTCTTTATCTCTACATTATCAGCACTTTGAGATTTAAAGTGAGTGAACTCAGAAATGTGCTTGACCATGAAAGGTAGGTCAGGGCAGAGGATGACTGACGCGAACAGCAGGAAATGAAATGGTTACAGATCAGAGAGGGGACTCTGGTGATAGCTCGGTCCTCTCTGCAGGGACTGCTCTGTGAGAAACGCAGCAGAGATGAAGATGAGAGAAGCTTTTTCTCCCCTCCTCCTCAGCGTGCTCACAGGAATTGAGACGGTTCCTTTTAAGTGTGATGCAGAAGAGGTTTAATCGAGATCACGTCTCTGGCAGAAAAGGGGAAAGACTCCTCCCTGTTACCCACGCACTCCCTCTTCCTCTTTCTGCCTCTTGCCTCATCAGAATCGACCCACTCACAACACGCCTCAGTACTCAATCAAGTTTTCTGAATCTCAGGTTTAGCCCTCGTAAACTGAGAGAGAGAGAGAGGTCTGTACTTTAGAGATTTTATATCTGATAACTTAGGGTGAAGCCATGTGCCAGCTCAGAGCTGATACAGCTCGTGTCTTGGCAGAAATCCACATTTAAACCACCTTAAACTGCTTATTTTACAGAACTCCAGTCTGTGAGTGAAATCAGGCGTCAGACTGACAAAGGTTTGTTTTTCTACTTCACAGCTTTGTAACAAAACCCAACAATGCAGATTTCAGGGTGGACTCTTTTGTGTGTGTCTGTGTGTGTGTGTCTGTGTGTGTGTCTGTGGTTGTGTTAAAAGCTCATGAGATCACGGTGAAAACTGCACACACTGTCCATGGTCCTGAAAGTGTAATTTCAGTACTTGAGTCTAATTTTAGTGTGTTTGCAGAGATCAATGCAGTGATCAGAAGAAAAGCATCTTCAACCGTTCGAAACATTAAAATAAAAATGGCTGCTATTAAGATTCCCTGTGCCTGGATGATCATCAGGGTCGGGTCCAGAGTCATTCTTCTCTTACGTACTGCCACGCTTCGACCTTCGCTGGGCGTCTGCAGTTCATTCAAATGCACATCAATCAATCATCTTCATTATCGGTGCCGACGGGGGCGTGACTGCTCTGATTGTAGGGTTGGTTTTGATCCAGTGTCACATTCCATGGATATAAGATGTAAGCATGGTCATCGTCAACACATCTGGATCATTTGGAGCACAAGGAAGATACTGTGGACTGACCTACGAGCCCATCTCTGGACTCACAGTTCTTGAAAATGTCTGCTATTCTGGAAAACAAAGGCATTATGGACAGACCCCACATATTCTGCCTCAGCGTGGATTCTGTAAGGTCTTGTTTTCCACATAAACACACAAATGTCCCGTTCTTTTCCTCCATGCAGCAGTAACTACGGCCATGTCAGTTGGGTTGCTTTTTTTGGCATTAACCTCCCAGGACCTGCCGTCCACATATGTGGACATCACATTTTCATCATCATCATCATCATTTATTTATATAGCACTTTAAAAACACACCTGTTAGACCAAAGTGCTGTACAATACAAATATGCATATAGTAATAAGATAGCAGAAACCAGACATAGCAGTAAAATTAATTAAAAAAACAAATGTCAGTTACCCACAGAGTTAAAAGCCAGGGAATAAAAATAGGTTTTTAATAAAGACATTTTGGGTTATTTAGACCAAAATACTCAAGTTTGCTCTACAAGGGCCTGATGTCCACTTACGAGGACGTTATACTGCTGCTGTTCTATTGAAATTTTAAACTAATATCCTCATATGTGGCTCTCATTTTTCTTAGAAACAAAAATCTGGTTAAAAAAAATAAATCTGGTAATTCTTTGTTTTTACATTCATCGGGCCCCAATCAGCCCAAATATCAAAGAGAAATTAAAAATGCATGCTGTGGAAGAGTTCGGGTCTTAGGAGGTTAATTATCAGTACAATTAGCAGTGAACTGTGGCTCAGTTTGTTTGGTTCATTTGAATCTTTTCCTCCTTCTATTTTGAGCAATGCAAAAATCTCAGATGCACAGTCTTGTTGCTCCACTGTCCTTGTCCAGCGGTTAGTAACTAACACGTCGGTAAGTCTGGCACTAAACCTGTTAACTCCTCCGTCACTGTGTGCAAAGCGGCTCCTGTTTGGTGTTCATCCAGAGACGTTGTGAGTGTGAGCAGAGTGCTCGTGAGGGCTGAATGAGTTCTCTGCTCTGTCTCTTTGCTGGGAGAGTAACCAGCAACACAATCAACAGTCATGGATGTGCCGTTTATCAAAAGATAGGTAGGCACAGGACTACAGCCGGAGGCCACCATGATCACAGCTGATTTACTGTGCTGTTGCATCAGATCATGTGATACAAGCTTGACATCAGACTACAGGAAAGTCTGAGCTCCACGTGTTTGAGTTTCCAGTGCTTGTAATAACATTTCTCTGCCTTCCAATGAGCCCAGCTTTCTGATGAGGCCGTGGTACCACAGGCCAGGTAATCAGATGTTAGACAGCACCTTATGTGTAAACATGTCCTAATAAATGTATACCACTCACACAGATGACCCATCTGTGCCCCACTAACATCTCGCTTCCACCACAGAGCCTGATGTTTACAGTAAAGCAGCTGACTGATACAGACGTTTTAAGACCAGTGCTGATATCTGGTGATTCAACCCTCTGTATTTCTGTTAGAGTTCCAGTTTATTTTGACTTACCTGACCGTCCCAAGACCTTCCACAGATCTGTTGGACCTGTTCAGGATGTCCTAACACACAGCGCATGCAGCACACTAACAATGTGACAGGAGGAAGTGTTACCTAAACAGTTGTGGTGTAATTCCCGTCTGAAGGTTTTCTAAAAGAAATTTTGGCTGAGACCTGGTCAGAGCCCTTCCCCCACCCTGAATAAATACACGATACCAAGGCAGCTGA
>VUQP01047430.1:16809-30295 GCA_015108555.1 Coptodon rendalli
GCCCGCTCATCACACTGTCACATACAGTTTTGTTTTTCCACAGCTGTCCTGACGAGTGCGCCTAAAGCCTGGCTGTGCAGTCTTTTATGAGTTTCAGAGAATTCATTTAGACTGTGAGAACCTGCCACATCAGAGCTGCTGTCAACAGCACTTTTCAACATGTGACAGCCAACACGTGGTTAAACATGTCTGCCGTTTGTTCTTGTGTTCCAGCTGACCCTCTGGTTGGAAGCATCGCCACACAGTACCTGACCAACAGAGCCGAGCACGACAGGATAGCCAAACAGTGGACCAAGCGCTACGCTACATAGAGCAGCTCCTACCCCAACACACACACACACACACACACACACCTCCTCTCTTCTGGAATCTATGGAAGCACACCCGCCCCTGTCATCCACCCTCCCCCGACCCCCGAGATACGAACTGTTATTTGTTCCATGCTGACTTGAAAAGCTTCTTTTTTATACAAAGAGTCTATTGGGATTGTATTTTCCAATACACTGAATGTTGATATGGTCATGAAAAGCTTTAATACTGTTATTGTTCTGTTGATGTTGTTGTTCTTATTGTTGTGGCATTGTTTATAACATTGTTGCCACCCGTGTCATTCTCTTTATCTAAAAGCGTGCGTGATGAATTCCTCCCGTTTCATGTGATGTAAAGATGTTCATACTGAGTGAGTGCATTTCATTTTGTTTGTGTTTTCCAGCTCATGGTCAATATTAGTGCATGGCATCAGGATATGTGTTCATGTAGTGGACATGTAGTCCCGATATTTCTGTTCAGGCAGAACTGTGGCATGGAGTGAGCCCATCATCATGTATGACAATAGTGCTTAGTTTGCTGTACACTTAATGCCTTGTGAGAACATACGTACTCATCGAATACTCAATAAAACACTGGCTGTCATGTGACACAGCTTCTCTCAGTCTGTTGTTTTAATTCAGCGCTGCGTGATGTCAGTGCGTGCTCATCGCTGTGACCACTTCCTGTCAGAAATGAGCTGTCAGAGGCTCACCGCAGAGACTGAATGATCAGATGGTGAGAGGTTATTCCCCTCTGGGTCAGACATGATTGTTAATGTGGCATCTGATGCAGTGTTTTCAGTCACTTTCTAGTAACGTGGATTCGTTCTTCTCGGTCACGCAGTACAGACTCGTTTGTTCCCGAGTCAGTCACAGCTGTACACTTATGTAACAGTGTGTCTTACTTCCTCTTTGTGCTGTTAGACAAAAGACAGAGTTCGACAACACAAAGCGTCGTGACCGAGAGTGCACGTTCAGGCTTTATGGCAAGGACCTGCGTCCCTCAGTGCTGCTGGTCACTGATGTTCTGTCAGAATCAAGTGAAGGAGGGGCAGTACCTCCTCACCCTGAACTACGACTGCAGGCGTTCATCACCAACAAACTGACTCCAGAGCAAAAAGCACGGCTAAGTACTTAAAGTGGAATGTCTTCATCTAAGTTTGTGGACACGCGGTTTACTTTTCAAACGTTAACAATAAAATAATCCTGCATGCTGACACATTTACTTTTAGACTCTGTAGCTTTCTTATTGTTCCCAGTGACATGTTTGGAAGACGCTCCGACCACCACACGTCAGCTCAGTGACGTCTGCGCTCCCTCTTCAGTCCTCCTCTAACACTCAGCTGACTCAAGATGAAAACAATGGACTTCCTCATGTATTTGTCATAATTCAGAACTAAAAGCAAAACAAATCTTTAGTAGTACGTCAGACTGTTGCACTTTTATTATTTGCAGTGTTGACCTATTTTACTTCATTTTATTCTTCCTTGTGTCCTTGAAATGTGTTGATAAAGACTTTAAAGTCCTCTCAGAGAGCTCCGATCCTGACAGCAGGTTCTAGCTTGATTAGTTCTAAAATCATATTTTCTCAGTCTGCAGCTGTGAGCACAAATCCTGAAAAGCATTTTGCTTTAAACACTACTTAACCTCAAAGGTGTTCATAGCTGCTGTCAAATCATCAAATCATCTCTGCAAGATATTTTCAGCCCTTTGTTTACACTTTCCACGAGTGTCCTACGTAGTCTAAGGAGCTTGGAAAGAAAAGCGTCTGGACTTCTTTAAGTTGCTTGAAGACGTTTCACCTCTCATCCGAGAAGCTTCTTCAGTTCTAGGGTCAAATGGTGGAGAGTCCCAGATTTAAGCCCTGTGGGAGTTTCCATTCCCTTCAATGTGCACAGCACAGTCCAGGAAAGGCAAACAGTTGTCCTTTGTGTCTTCCATGGTGAACTTTATGTTTTAATCCACAGCATTAATGTGCGCAGTGAAGGATTCCACTTCTTGTCTTTTGATTTTGACCCAGGTGTCGCCTACATATCTGTACCAGTGGCTGGGTACTCTTCCTTTAACAGAGCCAAGAGCCTTCCTTTCCACTTCCTCCATGTAAAGGTTGGCTACAATCGGTGACACCGGGGAGCCCATGGCACAGCCATGTTTGCGTCTGTAGAAACCCTCGTTGTATTTAAATATGTGGTGGTGAGGCAGAGGTCTAACAGTGTGCAGGTCTGATCGGGGTGAAGTTGGTTCTGTCTTCCAAGGAGCTGTCTTCTTGTAGTCGTTTTCTGACAGTCTCCACTGCCTCCGTGGTGGGTTTGCATGTGAAGAGTGAGACTACATCAAAGGACACCATGGTTTCATCTGGATCCAGGGTAAGTTTCTCGACCTGGAAGTCGGTGGAGTTCTTGATGTGATGTGAGGTGTTCCCCACAAGTGGTGCTAGGATGGCAGCAAGGTGTTTCAAAATATTGTAAGTGGCTGAGTTAATGCTGCTGACAATGGGTCTGAGTGGGACACCTTCTTTGCATTCATACTACTTACAGCCCTCATGAACTCACATACTCAAGAGTGACTGCTGTGCACGCAGGTGATGTTGTGATTAATGCTGAGGTCTTAGGGGTAGACGTTATGGGCCAGGTGTTATCATGAAAGTACTGTGGAAGTGAAAGCTCTACCTGGATTTAAACAAGGACATGAAAAGCTGAACGGGGCTTGCACAGCTAGAGGTCTGAGTGTGACAGTGGAATGCTTTTGTGTTTCCATGGTTTGCATAGACGCTACAGAGCATGGCTCAAAGTGATGGAGTGTTCTGCTTTTGTTTCACAGCTGCCAGGCAATAAAACCTTCTAGTCCAAATCCATCCTTTAACTATCAAACATCCCTCATCTGTCTCCACAGCTATGAAATGTGACATGTTTTAAAATCTCAGACAATAACTTACAGAGAACACAACAAGATATTTATGTGCAGATCAGATGAAGATATTCAACAACAGCATGTGTGCACAAGTAAACCATCCAAGGTGTGCTCTCAGTGTCAGGGGAACAACAGAGGATAGCCCCACCGAGGCTGGAGACGGAGCATATGGGAGAAGGATGCAACACATAACAGCAAAGCTCATTGGCTAACAGAGCTGAGAGGAGACCACAGCAGCCTCCCTGAGCAGGCTCCAGCAACCGTCACAGTGACAGACATCCAAGAACGGGTCTCCAGCATGAGGAGTTGCACAGCATCTTGTGCAACATGCATATCAAAGAAGAACCTTTCATGTGCAGTGAAGATATTTACCTGTGGACACCTTTAAAATGAGGACTGACTTACTGTGATTCACTGTTGGAATTTGTGATTCCAGCATTTTGTGATTTGTATCTGCAACGATGCCTTTTTATAGGCCAAGTACAATAAAAATGAATGTGTTTGGAGGAACCTGGATAAATCTACTGGGTGAACAGTGGGTTGGATTACAGTGAATTACAGGCGCAGCAGTCGCAGTAAACTACAGACCCAAACACTTGTCGATGACAAAGCTACATCCAGCTTTGCTTTGTGCACGAGGCCCTGCTTTTGGTTTCTGTGGGAAATTCACTTGTTACAGCAGCAGAGTGGACTAAAGGAAAAGCTGAGTGAGAGATATATTAGAAAAAATAAAAACAAAATAAAATAAATAAGAAACATAGTGTGGAACAGTGTGATGGTTACTTTATGCAGTCAAATACACACTGTTTCTTTTTTTTATAAGTATATAATAATAATATAGATGTATTTTTAAAAAGCAGCAAGCTGATCTTTTTGCCACCTCCTCCCATTTTTCACACACTGCAGATGTAATGTTGTGAAGGAGAGGTGTGCTCACACACACACACACACACACACACACACATGCAGTGAAACGTAGGTGATCAATAGAAGTGAAAGGCCAACGTTGTTCTTTGAATAAATAAGAGCCTCCAGATAAGATTACTATGGATGCGTAACATGTTGGAGGCAATAAGCAGATTATCATCATGCTGAACAACACAAACACTACATGCCACAGTTTTGGTAGACATGATGTCGAATCTCTTCTTAGAGCTTTCATTCTGAATATTCACAAATACATTTATAGGCAGAGAGAGCAAGCAGGGGCAGGACGTGCAGCAGGTGAGGGTGGATAGAGACGGAAGTGTGCTAACAAGTGAAACGTGTGTGGAGAAGATGGAAGGAGCACTCCGAGGACCGATGAAGGTGGAAAATGAGAAGTGGAGCACGGATGGAGGACAATTAGCGAATCAGGATGTGCAGAGGATTAGTAAGGAGGAAGTGAGGGCAGGTATGAAGAGCATCGACAGTGAAAATGTGGTTGGTTCAGGTGACACACCTGTGCAGGTACGGGGATGTCGAGGACAGACAGAGTGGAGTTTTCTACCCACAGTTTCGGGGAGTGAGAGGATGCCTGCAGAACGGAGAAGAACTGTACTGGTGCTGATTTTCAAGAACAAGGGTGATGTGCAGCTAGCAAACCATAACCATGAAGCTGTGGGAGAGAATTAATGAAGGGGGGTCAAGACGAGAGGTGACGATCCGTGAGCAGCAGTCAGGTTTCATCCAGAGAAACACTACAGACGTCAGGGATCCAAGAGAAGAACTGTGGAGCTGTGTGAGGAAGTCCGGAGTGGCAGAGCAGTCTGTGTGGACAGGATGTACGAGGAGGGCGAGAGGTGCGTGGCAGGAGTGACAGATGGGTTGTTGAAGACGGGATCAGCGACCGCTGAAAGGAGCAGCCAGGAGAAGATCATTTGCAGTTACTCAAGTGACCACAAACTAATTACAGTCTTAACGTGCAATTCTACAGATCCCTGAAGACCTTTAGAAGGATGTTTTTGTTTACTTAGGTGCTCCAGATGATCATTTCAGGATTTAAAAAGAGAAAGTCTTGTGATAGTTTAGAGTGATGCTACAGGTGGAGAAAACGATGCAGTACGGTTCATTTATGCTGTTGTTGGCTTAAAAGTCTTAATATTTTGAGTATAAACATCTTCAAATTCATCTTAAAAATGCTTGAACACACAGTACTAGTACACCTAGTAGTGGGTCTGATGTCTTACCATCTGCATACTGATCATTCCAGGCAACATTTTTCCAGTCTTTTCAATTTTGGTGAAGACCAAAGTTTTGTTGTCAGCTGACAGGAGTCCTTTAAATGAACTCAGTGCAGCCATTCTCAGGCTGAACATTAACAGTAGACAGGCTTTATTACTACCTGAAGGCACAGTAGTAAGGTGTGCTTGGGTTCTTACATCATTTCCGTTAGTACATAACTAATCCAAATGTGGAACATCCACGTGTGGATAATAACGCTAAATGTGCTGCATGACAGTGGAGACGCGTGCAGGGCAGCAGGGTGTAGCTGGCTCCAGTGATAAACTGGTTCATGGACAGGTAATGGCTTTCTTTCCAAATGAATGTTAAACAGCTTCTGTTATGACTGCATGACAGAAGCATGACAGCATCCTTTGTCCAGTGTGTGCATCATCCTCCACTGCACATGTCTAAACCATCTGAGCCTTGCTTCTCCAGTGTTGAAACGGTCTATTTAAACCTAAACCAGGATCTTTTTGTAAACGCCACAAAATAGTTTTATGCCAAATAATCCAAACCAACTCATGCGTGAAAACACCGAATAACGCAGAAGATTTCTGGCAGAAAGCCAGAATGGAAACTCCGCCGACTAGTGGCAGCTGCGGGACCAACACTTCCTGTCACAGGCGCGCTTAGATCCATTGCGAACGCCAAGTTGTTTTTTGTTATTGTTCGCAATAGTACCAGGAAGTACACGGTCAGATCCTACAAAATAAAAGCACCACATCTCAATTGGTAAATCCAGCTGTTGACACCCAATGACATATATAAATACACTTCTCAAGACCCGTACCAATCATTTTAGGCCAAGCAAAGAGATGAACCCTGTGCATTTGTAAAAATTAAAAATATAATGTCAACATAGTTTAAGCAACATTTTGGAGTTGCAAAATTAAAATAGTACTACCACTACTACTATACCTACTACACTACTATTACCATTACTATTATTATTCTTTTTTAAAATTATTATTATTAGTGGTAGTTGTAGAATTTCACACTTTTGCTGCAGAAAAAGGTTTTTGTCTTTAAAGGGTCCCACTAGAATGGACCTATACAGTACTGTATGTATTAAAGTGGGCCCCGTGAATAATAGAGGTGTGTGAATAAAATAATAATAATTATCAATACAACAACTTTTTTATCTTTATCATCTTCATTTTAATATCATTTTTGAAAGGGTCATCTAAGATATTATACTTTTAAGGATAAAAATGTACTATCTTCTTCTTGTGCTGATGCATTTTCGTGTGTTTTCTACAGTCATTGTGTGTGACCAATTATTTCCATGAGTTTAATGTGCTTTTATTTTGTAGACGTCGGCCGGAAGTTTCCGTTTCCGTACTGTAGCGCGTGAACCTGACGGCGGCGAGTGTAGTCAGGCGGCGGAGGGACACGCGCGTAGGCTTTGCACACACACACAAAGAAAGGTATCTAACAGGAGATATTTGTATAACGGCTCATAATATTGTAACGCTGTGTGTCGTGTGTATGTTGCGGAGGGCGTTAGTTTGACAAAAGCGCCCTTTAATCGTCAGAGGAGAGTTTAGGACTGTGTGCATCCTGTGGCTGGGTCCGTGTCGACGGATGTAGCTTTAAAAATGCGAGGAAAAGCTTTGAGCGAACGGCGGGTTCTGTTTGTTTCTTCCTGACGTCGTAATGAGGCCTGAGAAGCAGCTTGACAGCACCGAAGCAGCTTCCTGACTCCTTTATCCGAAAGTTTCCCGCAGCTGAACATCGTTGAGGTGTAGCATCGGGGGTCGACTGCGACATCGCCCCGTCGATGCGTTTCTGCTTTTCCACTCACAGGTCGGTGTGAGGTGGTGTTTTGGTCCAGAACCGGGCCCAGCTGCTCCATCAGATGGTTTCCTTTGTCGCAGCCCAACAAGCTAAAAATAACAGCCAACATTAGCTCAGGTCACAGAGGGAAGTGTTCCTCACATGGGGAGGATTTAAACTAGTCCAACCAGTTTACTCGGCCAGAGTCTGCTGCAGGCCTGATTCGTATGTGATGGAAGCAGCCATGGCTGCACACTATAGCTTTACAGTATATAGATAGAAAACGCCAACCTGTCACAGTTAACGCATATATTCTATGAACATTTCTATGTTTCAGTGCAGTTAGAGCTTAAACTCAGTGGGAGCCGTGGACGTGTTAGTGGACAGTGGCAGCTGTAGTAGGTGGATTTAATGCGTCAGAGTCCTGCAGCAGCTCGAATATCTTCGTTTTATTATAAAATATCATTTTAAATTTAATGTTCATTTCCCAGGCTCGGTATGTCGGATGAAGATTCCCGTGCCAGCACAAGCTCTTCCTCTTCTTCCTCTTCGACCCATCAGCAGCAACAGCAGGAGGCGAACCCCCCAAAGAAAAGGGACAGTAAAGCCAGCATGAGCAAAACCTCCAAACATCTGTCCACCAGTGCTAAGAGGTGAGTGCAGGGATGCTGGGTGGAGTAGAAGAGCTCACACAAAAATGAGCTGGCCGGGTGGAAAGTTTGACTGTTCCAGGCGTCGGTTTGTGGTGATTTTTGCAGAGTGGCTTTGTTTCTGGTTATCGTCATTCCTCTTTGTGGACTTACAGTAACGCATTTCACTGATTCTGATCTGATTTTGCAGAATTCAGAAGGAATTGGCTGACATCACATTGGACCCTCCACCAAACTGCAGGTGAGTCATTTGTAACACCTGGCTCACTGACGTGTGTTTCAGAGGCGCTGTGGTCGGCTGTCTTCTCCAATAAAGACTTTATGATCTGTCACAAGTTAGTTTTTCAGTGCACAGAATTCTTTAGTCATGTTCATGTCGACGTCTGTTTGCCAGAGTGGAATAAAAATAAGACCTGTTTGGCTAACAAATGATTGATGAGCACTTCCTAAATAGATCCTCTTTCTTAACTGTCTTATTTGTGGTTGTTGAACAAGAAAAACCAACTTCTAACCTCATGATTATGTCAGAATATCACTGAAAACGCTGAGTCATTTATGATGAAAATAAAGTAACCAGGCTACACTGAAAGCAGACTGTTTTCTAGCTGACTGGAGGGAAAATCAAAAGCTGTCCAGGTGGAGGTCTTTATCTACGTGTGCTCGGTGTACATCTGTGGAACCTAGAGGTTTGGAGGAACAGACTCCTGGTGGGGATTCGGGTCTCCTGCTGGTGGAACAGCTTGTTTGCCAAATGCAGTGTGTCAGACGGGTCTGGCAGGTTTAGACACGTGCTGCAAAAGTGAATGATCAGCATGTGCTGCATGTGGCACAGCTACTGGAAGTCTCCTGCTATTATTTAACATCCTGTATGCTGCCGAGGAGTTTCAGTTAGCACACACCTGGCTCTGTAGAGCTTCCTTAAGTCTGTTTGTTAGGCATATCATCATGGGATTGATTCTTCTGTGCCGCTGAAGTGAAGCCGGTACAGGTTTTTTGTTTTTGTTGGCACAGTAAGAACTCCGAGCCGAGCCAGGTGTTGGAAGGTACGAGGCTCTGGCTGACTCGATGCCCCCTTTAAAGCTTTTCCCAGCAGATCATTGGCTGCAAAGTAGGAGCGGTTCATGTCTGTATCTGCAGTCATGATATCTGGACATTAAAGGCAAGGTGATTAAATGGCATGTTACTGGCAAGGTTTTGCAGTCAGGCTCATTCACCAGGCGTGTGTGTGTGTGTGTGTGTGTGTGTGTGTCACTTGTACCCCTTGTTTGTTTGTTTTTCATACAAACCAAGTAGAAAATAGCTCGAGTCCTCATAAACCAAACACATGATCATAATGCATGTTAATTTCAGTACAGTGTTGACTCATTTTTCTGCTTTCTTAGTTATGCGACTGATCATGACCTGTATTTGGAGCTATTCCCTTTACTCCCCTATTATCTGTAACATCAGTAAAGCTGTGTTATATTCCTCTTCCTTATTCTCGTACTCTTCTTCCAGCATCTCATGTAGAAATACATTTTTGAACACCCGTCTTTATTCCTGAGCTGTTTTTACCCCTCAGCTGTAAATGGCTGATGGGCTGTAGTTGAAGTTGGTGTAAACCTGCAGTTCAGAGATAGAAGACAACACACTGAACTTGTGCATAACAAGACCTCTTTACCCACTGACCCTTAAACTATGTTTCCACTGTTCCTTTAATATCCAGAGAGCTCATCAAACTGATTAGCCCACACTGGCACTGAACCAGTCTTTGTTCAGCCTGCACCAGTATCTCCTTTGTGCTTCAGCCGGTGAGTTGAGGATGTGATAAGCTTTTTATGGGATGGGGACTCTGCTGAGCCTCCAGGTGGACAACCAAGTTTGTGAAAGCTTTTAGCTCAAGTGTTTAAAATTGATACCACAGGTGCATCTACTAAAAATCTTGGGCGAGGTTGAATCCCAGCGACCTTGACCTGGAGGTCAGAGGTGGCTGAGTCCGGCTGGTAGTGATCAGTAATGTTCCCAGGCTCCTTCATAGGCTTCTTGGCTGTTCAACATCATCCTTTCATTTACTGCAGGTTCAGTCCTCAAGTTATTTATTTCGTTCTGTATCGAAATAAAGGGCCAAGCAGGTCAAAGAGAACAAAACATGAAGAAGAAAATCTGAGTGGTGTTTAACATTCTCACCGTGCTCCTCAGATTAGCTTCTAATCTGTCACAATGCCGTCTTTGTTTGGACTGAGCTGCTGCTGTTGGAAATGATTTTGAAGCTTTTATTTTTTCAGACAAAACTCTACTTAGTGACATCAGCGACATTGTTCACACCCGACCGAGCACATTTAAGATGAAGGTGTGTGTGTGTGTGTGTGTGCTCTCAGACTGAATCATTCTGTTCAGTTTCACAGTTTAAAGAAAAACTCTGTTCATGCGCATCATGATCAGTAGGTTTGGGTTCTTCCTGCTTCATTTGGAGTCTGCTCATCAGAGTATGAGCCAGCTGTGCTCTGCAGATGTTGCTCACATGCTGTTGAGTCACTTTGGTTGTCGTCTCATTTCTGTCAGAATTCGTCAGCACCCCGTTTCCCCTCTTAAAATGGACATTGGAGAGAAGTCTTGTGACTAGTTTCCCTCGTCGTCAGCACTCCTCTGTCAACAGTAAGACACTGACCGCTGGGAGTCCTGGACACGCCCCCTTTTCCTGTACTACAGCCCTGCAGCCGTCACAGGCGTACTGCCTCCTGCTCTGTGCTGGTTTCATTCACTGTTTCATTCCTGTTTTTCTCCATGCTGCCTCTTTGATTTAGTGCTAACTTCCCAGTTCTCACCCTTTTCTCTCGTCCTTGTCTTGTGCTTGCAATCATCATATCTCCTCTTGGGATGTTTCCAGATTCCTGACGTTCCATAGTCAGTGCACGGGGAAGCTGAGGAATGTTTCAAGCTGTGTACAGTAGGGCATTTAGTGCTGCAGAGGATTGGTAATGATTTATTTTAACATTTTCTGTGTCTTGTTGGTTCTCCTAATCGCATAGCTACAGAAACAGGCAGTTCCTAACGTGAGCCACATGTACATGAGCCCTCTGTTTAATAACAGTGGCCATCTCGGTCCACGTGTCTTCAACAGTTTCTCTACAGCTATGAAAAAGCTTCCTCCCCAGTCTTTACACCTCGTTCACCTTTGACAGCCTCATAAAGCAGTGCTGAGCTGCTGCACAGATATAAGTCTGCACATGGAGACTTTCACTTCCTCTAACCTGTCAGCAACTGATGCCGCTGGGTTTTGATACCTTCTTTGGACCAAGTAACATGTATGTGTGACGGATAATCTGAGCAGTAAATATATAACCAGTTTAGAAGCCACATAAATACATCTGAGCATTTGGCAGCTTTTGTTTTCCACCTGGAGAAGGTCTGAGTGTGCTGCGAGTGACAGATGGGTTTGAGATGGAGGTGGGATTAAATGAGGGATTGACCCTGAGCACCTCGTTGTTTGCAGTGGTGATGGACAGGTCGACAGTGAGGTCAGGCAGGACTCTCAGAAGGCTGTGATGCTTGTGGTCTGTCGTGAGCAGAGAGCCGTACAGGCGGAGGCACGTGAGAGGGAGACGGTTATAACAGCCAAGCTGCAAGCAGTAGAGGAAGTGAAGGTGGGTTTAAAAACACTCCACAAGGTGGAGATTGCGAAGCTGGAAGTAGCTGAAGATGCTAAGATTAACAGACTGAACAAGATTAGACAGAAGTGCTTAAGAGGGACAGCTCAGGTGGAGCATTTCAGAGACCCTATTAGAGGTGACGTGGTTTGGACGTGTGCAGGGAGGGATGGTGGATGAAGGATGAATACGGAGCTCCATCCTCCCCTTGTTGATGGAAGGAAATGGATGGGACAGGTAGCGAGTACACAGTAGTGCTGTAGTACTGTAGGTGTACTCGTGGTCAGAAGTAAACAGGCACGGGAGGTTGTTTTTTGATCTATGATTTTAAGAAGGTATTGAAAGCTTTTATAGCCTGTGAAAGAGTTTTGGAGCCTGTGTGGGTTCGATGAGAGGCTGTACATGTCTGGACGTTTTCCTTGGTTATTGATTTCCATTTTATTTGAGCCTAAAATAGAGTTTTTGTTTAGGATGGATGATGTGTCACTCTGGAATCGTTTTCAGTGAGGCAGTATCAGCGCTACAACATGATATTCGTTTGCATCATCTTCATAAAGCACTGAGAGAACATTTACAGGCTGATGTCGTTAGATTAAATTGGAGGTGCTGTAGGGAGCTGTTGCACTGAGTCTCCTCTCTGCAGTCATTGGACGGTCAGGCAGCTTATTACAGTGTTTCTGAGAGAGCGAGCAAAGGTTTGAGTTGGAGCAGAATAAGAGGCTCATTCAAACATGAGCGTTGATTAATGTGGACTCTGTGCTGAGGCAGGAATATTGGGAAAAGGGAACAGTCCTCAACGTGGGCTTTGAGTGTGACAAGAAGACTGTGTACAGGGTAACATGGCAGAGGACATGTGGGAGAGAACCACAGCCTGATACAAGATACACACTGATACTGAATCACTTCAGGCTTCATTGGAGGTTTAATGCTGTTCATTACCCAAATGTAACTAATTACAGGGAGACATCAGCCTTGCTCAGTATTTGTCTGGATGAATGAAGTGCGTTAGGGCTTCATCCTGCCAAATGAAGCATCGTCCCTCCACACGTTTTACTTTAAAGTCGGATCATCAGGTCATGGATTACTCAGTTCCAGCTTTTCCTTTCCCAGCGTTGACAGTATTGATATCATCCTGGCCTTTCTTGATTTCAGTTGTTATTGAGAGAGAAGCGACTAACTAACAGTGCTGTTAGTGCAGTGAAAGCAAGCACGCGGTTCAGTCTGTACCCAGGATGCTCTCAGCTGTGATGATGTCAGTGTTCGGCTTGAGATTGCAGAAATGCTGCGTGTGGACGCGCTCTCTAACACAGCCACTGTTGCATTTTTTCCAACACCAAAAACACAAATCGAGGTGCTGCAGTTGGTTTTGTTCTGGAACCTTTGAACCATCCGCCCGATATTTGTCATATGGGAACGAGGCTGTAATAAGAGACCTGTGTGTTGTATTTACTTTGTAAGACACACACACTGATGTTGTCTTAGTTTGTGATCCTGGTATTTTGCAGTCAGGGAAAACCCCTGAGCCACTCCATACGTTCATCCCATAGGTGATTAAAAACAAGTTGTCACACATCCATCCAACAGTTAAGAGGAGATAAACTGATGAAACAGGGACCTGTGTCTGCAATCAGATAAACTAAACAGCCTACTACTGTCTGATTTATTCATTTGATTTCACACAGTGTGGAGACACTTCAGTTTTTATAGATCGGGAGGTCATTGTGTGTGCTGTGGATGTTTCCAGTATGTTGTCCTCTGCTCAGTGAGACGGCTGCATGTCTGTTTGAAAGGTCAAAGAAAAACACGAAACAGCTGAAATGTTCTTACAGTGCATGTGTGCAGAGAGGTCACCAGGGAAGGGCTCCCATATTGAAAGGAATGACAGTGATGGAGTGTTATTGCCCACACAAAGCACTGAGTGGGCTTAATGTTCACGAAGAGGAGGTGCAGCCTCAGCTGTACGTTTAAGAAACCTCAGTCTGGTTGATTTAGTGGGAAGTAAGGCTGTGTG
>VUQP01047431.1:0-12206 GCA_015108555.1 Coptodon rendalli
TCTTGATAAACTGAGCAGATATTTGAAGTTTACAAACTACATTCTCGCCTGAAAATATGTTAAACGTTTATTTTGTGACCCAGAAAGAATAATAAGAGTAATATTAAAACTAACAAACTGGCGCCATTGTTGGAAACTGAGCAGGGCCGCGCTATGAATTCTGGGATAGGTTGGGCCACGAAGCAACCCATCCTTCAAATCCGGGGAAATGAAGGGCGCATTTATCGGCCGCATTTGTCGGAGTCTTCGAATTTGGACAGTCTTTGCCGTGTCGCTGTAACGTAATCGGCCTGAGGATGCGGTTCCTGAATTTGGACACAGCTACGATACCGGACACTGCTTCTTCTTCTTCTGGGTTTAACGGCAGCTGGCATCCTTGTACATGCAGTGCTGCCATCTTCTGTTTCAGTCCTTTATTACACTCTTAAATCCTACTACTTATTCTTGCGTCTTTCGGGATCTTACAAAGCTTCAAACGACGTGTCGACTATTAAATTAGTCGTCGACGATTTTGATAGTCGACGTAATCGTGACTAGTCGACTAATCGTGGCAGCCCTAGTTTTCACCTTTAGCAGGAGCAGCTTTCTTGTGTATTGTTGGAGGTTGTTAAAGTAGCTCCCTTTTTAAACAATGGCAGTTTAGATACTATATCGTCATCGCATGCTTGCATAAGGCTTCGCTCTCAGACATGCTTGTGCTTGCTTTATTGTTTCATAAACTACGGAAGTAAATGCAACGTGGCTCAGTCAAACAGGGCTCTTTTGAGGTTGAATTGTCCAGCCTCAGTCTGCCATGCTTAAAGCCATCTGCGCCAGAGAAACAGTATCATGACTGACCATGTCCTTTGCCCCTAACTTCCAAACAAGCTGGGATTTCCTAAAAAAAAAATACTGCTGAGAAAGGCTGCTTTTTCTTACAGATTTTTACCAGCTCATTAAATGGCCAGTACCATCAGCTGTTTTCAGTCCTGATAAATATGGCCAGTGGGAGTGTTTCCGCTTTGAAATGGCATTAGTCTCCATTAGGAAGTATAGTCAGTTCAACCTTCAACTGAGCATGTGAGTCTAAGACCCATCTTTCTAATTTCCCTTGCCTGGTTTTTTAACTTGTGGTTTTCCCTACTCTTTACTTTTATTGTTTTTTTTGTTTGTTTGTTTTTATGGTGTTTAGTTTGGCATTGGTTGGGTTTAGTTAAAATTAAGTACTTGTTTATGGTTTGGAAGAGCTTAAACTAAACCTTTCATACGTAAATCATTTTACAATAACAATTACAACTGGACTTGTTCACATAATTTTCTTTACATGTCTGCATAATCTGCTCTGCTGTGTTTATCATTGATTAGAATTTATGATAACAGTCTACTACATCTGTTCATTGATAACAGACTGAGGGTGCTAGCAATGTGTCTGATCAAAACATTGATAATGGCTGATGGCCAAATTTTTTGAAGCCAATTTTATTGTCTATTATGCTTTACCTAGAGCATTTGTTTTCATCTCGCCTTTGTAATACCAACAAATAAGGGATATTTCATTTCTAATTACTTGTTTTTCTTCTTCTCCTTGGCTCCAGTGTACAACTGTATCGAGTACCATCTTAGCAAAAACTGGTGACAAAAATTCTGTCCCAGCCAAAATAAATTGTGACCCACTTTCATATAAATAGTATAAACATGAATGACAGTTCCATTACTGGGATTATCAGTGATCTAATCATCAAAGATATAAAATTAAAACCGTTATTAAGCCAAGATCTCTTTTACAGCATCCCATAAAGCTTCATATGGTATTCTGTATCATTTCATAGTGGTGTTATTTAAAGCACACATACATAATCTTTTCCCGTTGTCATTTAATGCTGTGGGAACCCTAATGTAGCATGAAGAATGAGCCATTTACAAAGCCTACAAGTCACAGAGTCCCTGTTCTGGCTTTTTTCTCAAAAGCTTCCAAGAAAGCTGTCGAAAGCTGTCTGAAGTTTCTGTGTTTGGGTCAGAACGCTGCAGGTTTCAAGATGTTAATGCCAGCTTGCACATTCTGTACTAAAACCTTGACAACTGCCCAGTGCACGCAGAGTCCTGCCCCTCAGGAAGTGAGATGGGCTAGAGCCAGTCTGGTGCTATCTGGATGTCCTCTGTCTCTTATCTACCACTTCCAGCATGTTTGGTACTGGATCTGTGCTGCTGCTCGCGTGATGGTGTTTTGCTATCAGGAAACTTTCATTATGGAGCCCCGAGGGAGAAAAAGGGTTCGATACGTTTAGAACAGTTTATTTTTGAAAGAGGATTATTATATGGGTCAGGATGGTAGATGCTACCCCACCATGACCTCAACCATTTAGAAACACACATCCTCTGCAATTACTTTATCCACTTGTTTTTCTGTCTGGTGGTCAACAACTTCTGGCATATTTTGAAGAAGTTATTGCAAGATTTAATTTGACTTGTTTCATTCCTCCATGGGGCATATTACTCTGACTTGATTAGATGGAATATACTGTGTCAGATTTACTATTACACTAATTGTAATCCTCTTCTGTGATTATACTCGTATGAGTACTTTCTCTTTGTATTCTTTTGGAAGCTTTTTCTTCTCTCAAAAAAGTTGAGCTGGGTTCGTGTCCTGAGCCTCTAAGTCCCTTTGAGTCATGTTTAATATTGGACCATATGAATAAACTTGACTTTACTTGGAATTCCAGATCAAGGCGTGTTTCATAGAGTTTGTTTTTGAGTCCACTTTCTGCCTAGCTGTCAAAACTTGCCTAAGAGGATTAATCCAGCAGACCTCGCTCTTTCATAACAAGTCACCCACCCCTGTCCTTGTGACTTCAAGCCTCTCGCTGTCATCGTATCTTAATTATGATTTTTGGGTGATTGGCTTTCTCCTAATGAGGAGGAGCAGGATAAATTAATTTCATCAGAATGGTGCCGTGATCCTCTGTCATATTCCTGCACGTGCTTTACCAACATGCTCAAACTAAAGCCTGTCATTGTAGGCTTTTTTTTAAAAACATTTTTTATGCAGGGTACTGAATTCCCTCCTCGGTAGATATCACTTTTAATTTAAATAACTGGACTGTTTACAACCTACATTTAAAGTAAATTTGATGGTAACCGTTACAACCTAAACACCTGTTTCCTTAATAAGATTCCACTCTCTGCTTTGTAAAGCCACATTTCTGAAACATAAACTTAGTGCTTGAGGGGATATGGAAATGACAGGCTGTTTGTTATTCCATTCACCACTGTTATTCAGTATAATACACACTGTGGGAAGCCAGAAAGGTGAGAAAGTATTGCTGAAGAAAATCCATTTTGTATTATTTCTCAGCTGGAGAGGGGATAAATTTGATCATGTCACCTTTGTTTTTGCTGAGATGGAAATGGCAACACGGAGAAGGGAAGGATTAGATTTTAAGAGAGGAGAGAGGGGTTGGTTTTTGAGTTTTGAATCTAAGAGAAGACATACATCTCTTTTTTCGTCTCTGAAACTTTTCCTTATCTAAACTAGTGCAGGTTTTCATTATGAAGTTTTGGTTTTTGTTTCTCTATATGCCAGTAATGGACTTTTGCTGATACATTGTGATAGAACGGTGGACTTGCAGCACTAAGAAATACATAGAGGTTTATAGAGGCAGAACTTCACGTGCCACCAATGTGCATAGATGAGAGGAATAAGTCAAACACTCAAACTCTGCACTTTTAGTGTGAGATCTTTCATGTGACATCAATCCCAGTCATTATGAAACATTATAGACAACTTATCAGATAAAATGACTGTAAAGTATGCTTATCAACTATAAATATAGTTGTTGGTGTCCTTCTAGGTGGTCATATAGTTTTAGATAATGAAATGCATAAAATGCATAAAATATATTACTTAAAATATAAATAAATAGACATTTGCCTGTATATATTATAGTTGGGTGATACCAGTTTATGCCCCAAATATGGTATTACCTGTAACAGTGAAACCACCCACCAAAGACAGAAAACCTCTAATCAAGACATCGAATCAGTGATGAGATTTAGTTACAAAGTCAAAAGCTAAAAAAAAGACTTTGCATTTCACTGAAGGTACATATGAATAAAATCATATATAATGTCTTTCTTTTTAATATATTTAATGTATTTTAATGTATTTAATGTATTTCTTTTGGCTTTATTCTTTTGCTTCACAGTAGAGATGCACCAATTGGAATTTTCTTGACCCATTCCATTGTTTTAGAAGTTTAACCTGCCAGTACCACTTTTTGCACATTTTGATTTTCTTTGTATATAAAACTGATAGTATATACAAACAAAAAAATCTACTTTTTTCAATGCAAAATATTATTTTCATAATAAATGTAATGATTAAACTTTATAAACCAGAGTAAGCTACAGGATCTCTCGCTTAAATAATCAAAAATGAAGTGCTCTGCTGCTGATAAGAGGTACAGTTAATTAACTGACAGTGAGCTGCTGTGCACCCACCTTTGCCTGGCATGTTTTAAGTTGCCAAAAAAAAGAGCAGTTACATCACTTTCCATTATGTTTATAACTTCAATAGATAACAGGACAATAACCCTTTTCTCTTTTTCACTCATCTCTATAGTTTCCCTCGTAACTTCTTTAATCCATTGCTCATACCGAGGCTTCTGGTTTTTGGCTGCCTCTGTGCTCTGGATAGCTTTATCTTTAGCCACTTTGCTTCTGTTAGCTTACTTCAAAAGTCCAAGTTCTGTCAACATGAGTAACAGTTCATCACCTGTAGCTCACATTACCTGTGGTGTAGCACAAGGTTGGACTAGAAGCCCTTTTTAATTTTCTATTTATATATACATAGCATACATACGATGCAAAGATATATGTACCGCTGAAACATGATAATACTAAAAGCTTAGCTGCTCTTTTTGACTATATGGTCTCAATAGTTGGATAGTGTAAAATTTCCTCTAAATAAATGTGCCGAAATGAGAAATCTTATTGTTCAGTGTTCCAAACTACATTAACTATTTGAAAAGTATTTTTTTTTTATCTGTGATATGGCTTCTTTATCTTCTCACATATTTACAAATTAAGGTCAGAAGTCTAACAAGAAAGTTGCTCTAACATATTATTAGTGTTGCTCGAGGTCTGACCTCATACAGTACGCTGACTATTGTATCATCTGTGTTGCCAGAAATGCCTCACATGCTGACTTTAAAATTGCAAAACCTGTATTTCCATATCCAGCAGTGTATATATCAACAAAATCTCACAGGGGGAAGTCACCTAGCTCAAATTAATGCAACACCTTCCACAGTCTGTGCCCTTTAAATCTATCTCTGAATGTCATTTCCCCACAAATTCCTCAGGCGCTTTTATGATAACTATGCATTACTACAGGCTAACACATAATAGAAAACTTTGGCCCTCATTTATCAAATGTGCAGACAGCACACTTTAATCTCGAGTGTGTCCTTTCTGAAGTGTTAATTTGAACTCTGATATCATGCTGAAAAATGTCACAGTACAGTGATGGTTTGATAGAATCTCCACTTCTGTGATAAAATGTAAAAACAAGATTCACTTTAGAAGAAACTTGGGATTGCAGATCTTATAAAGGCAAAGCAGAAGTGGCGTTCTAGTAAATGTGCTCAGCTGTCATATGGCATTTGGTTTCTGAGTGCCACACAAGCGTATCATTGATTTTTCCCTGGTTTTTTCAACATTGCATTTTTGAGAGTGATTGATCAGTGTGTTTGTTTGCTTTCTTTAAACCATTAATAAACACTGAAGGCCCACAAATCTCTATAGCTGGGACGGTGCTGTAAATCCAATAGTCTGAATGAATAAAAAATAGTTTAAGGTATTGGACATGAGACCAGGCTCATGGTGCTTGATTACACCATGAGCTAAGTCTGCACCTCATTCATCAGGCACAAACTAATGTAATAACTATGTATGGATATGCAGTTTATGTATTTTTAAAAATATATTTCACCCACTTTTTCAGTTATATCCTTATTGACTGTTCGCAATGTTTGTTTTCATTATTATTAGTATTTTTTACACCCCAGGGGTTGCTTATTGCCTTCCACCTACCAATAAATTACTGCGAAGAACATCTGTATGACTTGGATGATTTCAACACAGTGAGAAAAGCAGTCTTAAATGCTTTAGTCTGTAAATTGCTTTTCTTAGATTGTTTTAATACACAATATGTAGATGGTGAAGGAAGAAATATATAGATGTCTGCTTAATGTAATCACTGCAGAGTGCAGACGGGTATCATTCATCTTTAAAGGGGTTAGTTTGTTATGAGCGTATTTTTCTTTTTCTCTTACTGGCTGTAAAGTTGGCTCAAAACTCAATACTTTGTTTTCTTTAACTCAGATTGGGGATTGTTGTAGAAGGTATGAAGTTGGAGATTGTGCTACTTGTAAAGACAAAACTTGCATCAGAGTGTAGTAAATGGGTTCAGCCATCATACAGCTTTCGTTTTCTGATTGCCAGATCAGTGCAGCATTGATTTTTTTTCTTATTTTTTATTTTTGAGAGTGAGTGATCAATGTGTTTGCCTTCTTTAAACCATTGATAAACACCAAAGACCAACAAATCTCTACAGCTGGGTCGGTGCTATAAATCCAGTAGTCTGAATGAATAAAAATACTTTATAGCATTGGAAATGAGACAAAATTCAGGGTACTTGATTGCACTCGAAGCTAAGTCAGCATTTATAATAACTATGCTTGGACAGACTATGTATGCACTGATTGTATTTTTTATATATATTTTTTTCATATATTACTTTCCCCCTGACTGCTCACAATGGTCTTTTGGACAATCACAGTACATGCATTTTTCTTATTTATCAAGGGTATTGGAAGGGTTTGCATTGGATGTGTACAGCCTAAGTTTAAACTTGCCCTTCTTCCTCCATGGCCTTGTATTGATGTAGACAGCCACTCATGTCAGCCGTGCGTGTGTGTGTTTTGCTTTTCTTTTTCATGTTTAATTGAAAGGGTTCCATGCTAAGTTGTCAGCTAGATAACTTGAAGAATTGAGGATCACCTGGATACGGGGAAAAAGTCTTAGATGGAACAAATAAGTGCGCTTCAGTCTGTAAATAGTTTTTCCCAAACCGTATTACGTTATTAAATAACAGGTAGGGATTTAAGCAAAGATATGGATTTCTGCTTGACATAATCAGAGAGTAGACCTGCAGGAATAATCTTTCATCTCTGAAAGCTTGAGTCTTAAGTGTTTTTTTTTTTTCTCATTTCTTTCTACTTACAGATGATGCAGCACTAATGAGCAGCCATCAGCCTTTAGATGAGTGACTCACAACAAAAACACCTGAACATCAACAGTCTACAGTAACAGTAAGAATCATTATTAGCTATCTTCCAGGCTGTCTGTGAAGTTATAATTATGTGTCGTCATGGTTATACAGCATGCTTCAATCCTCTTCCTTTGAGATCCTGCTAATGCACGTGCTTATTGTTCTGAACAGTGAATATCACTGTGACTGTGGGAGACGGTAGATGGCATATGGTAGCAATCACACCTACAGCTCTGACACATAATTCAGCTGTGTATATTCTCGTCAGGGTTCCTCTGCTTTGTGATAAACGCAGACAGGAGTGAGGCGACAGTCCGATGCCATGTTGTTTATCTTTCTTAAAAAATGTATTTATGCTCACCGGTGACATTTTGATTCTTTTTTCCTTTAGAAGCACATCTTTCAAATTCATGCAGTGCTGGAAAATATTATAGAATGATATACACTGTTATGTTGCTGTCCATATATTGTAGGTCGGTGGTTCCCAGGAGTTTTTGAAACCCTCTTATATGCACACCTGTAAGTCACAAAATATATGAACTGACGTCGAAGTAAAATAAGCTGCATTTTTATTGCTGTGCAGATTTGGAAACGACTTAATTGCCTATTGATAATACTTGTTCATGAACTGTTCTGCTTCAGTTTTTGTTTAACTCCAGGTTTAGTCAGCTTAGACTTTGTTTGCATTCCTATCAGCTGCATTTACAGTGACAAATCTCTTCATCTCTCATGCTCACGCAATGTTTGTGACTGCTGCTCAGTCGGCGAAGCCGGCTGCCACAAACTATGTTGGTTTACCGTGATGAGCTGCTGCCGTGAGCTGTCATTACTAATATAAGCTGTAGCTTGTTAGATGTTGTCCAAACCACAGTTACCAATTTATTAATTAGTCAACTTTTATTACCCCTGGATGATGAGCTGTTTATATTAGATCCTCTTGTGTGTTCAAATCATAGACTGCGTATAAAAGTTGGATATATCCACTGAGAAGTCACCTGTTTTTTTTGAAGACTCAACTATGGCATTATAACTGCTTTAATTTTGTCTTTTGGGAACCATACTTGACTGTATTTGAACAAGAGGGTAGAGTGCTAAATTATCAGCTTATGCTAGCATGGGTCCACTTTACACTGATAGATGACAATTAGTACTAGTGACACCTAAATATACCACTTACAGTTCACTCAGCAAAACTGGATTCCTTGGAGTGATTGTTAGTTCTGATCAGCACCCTGCAAGCAGGTCATGTTACTGAACTGTAAAAATGATGCTGCCACTACAAACACAACCAAGAGGTCAAGTTCAGTGACTCAGATTAGCTGAGGTGAAGCTTGGCTGCAATTTATTTATTGTGATGCACTAGATATTTTTTTGTTTTTTTGTGAGAATACTCTAAGGGAATTCCACAAAAATAAGCCCTCCTCTCAACGCCTCTGATTGGGTTGTCTTTAGGGGATTAGGGTGAGTCGTAACTCTTTGGGGGATAATAAATGTTCGGTATAGGCATGAGTAAATAAAAGTAACAGTAGGGCCAGAATCACTGAGACAGTAACTTCTCCCATTTTGCACAGGGTCTGACTGTAACTGGCGTGCTCACTGGCTAATGGTTTGGGATTGACAAATCATTAGCCATTCTACTCCATCCTGCATGCTTAAGTATCCTTGGGATTTTGCCCTCTGATGCCTTTATTGAAGTATGAATGAATAGACAAAAACACTTGGGTAGAAAAAGCACAGAAAAAAGTGATTATATGAACAGGTGAATGAGACATGTTGTATAAAGTGCATTGAGCGATCAAGTAGAGTTGAGAAGCACTACTTGATAACCAGTCTATTTACCATTCACAAAGTAGAGCCTTTTCTATTCGCTGTGGCACAAAATGAGTGACTGAGACCATAAACTCATCAAGAAAGTGTTTACAGAGGTGAGGTCAGAAAGCTGCTCTCCCGTACGCTTATGTAGGACTGGAGATCTTTTTACAACCACAGCTATCGCTATCTGGTGGCCTCCAGATAAAATGCCAGTTAGTGTTGGAGCTCTTTCTTTTCTTTCTCTTTTTTTCTTTTAATATTCATTTCTATTATCAGTATTCTTTAGTAAAAATCAAAGATAAAATCATGATCCCAAGAAAAAAGCTTTTACAACCAAGCTTTCTTACTCTTTGAGCTAAAAAGTCTAAACTAATACTGCATGCCTAAAGCAGCCTAAAGCTACTTAGAATACGATGACCTGGATGACTAAAAATCTTCACAGACATTTAGGCTGCTTCCTTATCCTGATGGGATCCCTTCCTGACCCAGCCCCCAAGGGATTTGGGTATCCTCCCGGGACCGACCAAGGAATCTTTTGGTTGTTAGGTGAATGTGTAAACCTCTGCCAGGTATTATTTTGGAGACAGTCTGGGCAGATGGGGTCTGATATGCAGACAGTCAGGACATGACGATAAAGAGGAAGAAGACTTTCTGCAAAGCTAAAGTTTTGATGGGTTTTGGCAGTTATTTTTTTAAAGCTAGACTTTAAAGTAGCATCACCCTGTGGCAGCACCTTACTTATCAATTAAAGTTGGAGACTTTTTATTTTAAAAGTGAATCATTTTTCTTATAAGAGCAATTTAAGCTTCTGTTGACCTTTTGGTTCATATTGAGTGCTTTGCCTTGTAGGACATTTTGAGTATTTGTGAGAGTAAACATAATCCTAAAGCTTTCCCTGTTTTCTAATGTAGTCAGTACATTTAGAGCAGTTACTAACAGTAAAATATGGCCTTGTATAAATGATTTTGGCTTGATTTTATGTTGAAGCAGGAGAATGTCTTATCATGCAGAAACAGGGGTGTAGATTAGAGTTAAATTATTGAGATAGAGTCGGATCATAAATGAACCACTCAAATCCTTCTTTAAGATTTACGAGTGTGTCACCGCTAATAAAGGAGCGTTTGAATTCCTGTGAAAAATGCCTGCAATCCAGAGGCAATTGAAAATATAATGACTACCTGCTATTGTGTACTGCATTGCTCAGTATGGGTTTCTGTCCATTCTATTGGTTTCTGTATTTTTTTCCAAAATGATCGTGCTTTTAAACTTGAATTTTCGCTTTATTTGAAGAGCGTTGGAGGGTCTGAATATTGTGAAACCTGGAGCGATTAAAGGGGAGAAAATGCCAGTGCTGGAAAAAAACAGTGGACATACTTGTCGCTGGCTGGGATGCAGTATAAGCATTAATTCATCATCGCTTTAGATGACGGCTCTAGACAGATCTGTACAGTCTTTATCCAAACACTCTGGAGAAGCTGCCATGCCCCTTCAGATATACAGTGCTTGCTCAGCTGTTTCCTTTCCCCAGGAATTCACATTTACTTTCCAGTCAGAACCAAGGCTCCTCCATCGGAGCTTAAACTAGAGAATCTGCTCCCCTCACACCTAAATCACATATGCGCTATTTTACGAAATGAAACTCTCTTGCATGCATTCAAGTACAATTGTAGATTGTTCCGGGCGGTCTAAAAAAGTTAGAAAATGCACCCACTAATGGGTCTAAAGTTAAAATTCAGTCTGTGGTTTTTGGAGGAGTGGTGTGTTACTGTAGAACTATTCTAGCCTGGGTTGCCAGATACTGTGTAGAGATTAAGCACAGGTTTTGGTTTCCCTGCAGTCCACATTGTGAACATGAATGTGGTGACAGGCATTTGGGAAGCTGTTCATAAGTTCTTTGACCAGCTGTAGTTTGCCAAAAAAAATGTCCTTTGCATTTTATTTTCTTCCACAAACACAATGATGCAAAGTTCTTATGCATGTCAGACCATTTGAAACTCTTTCCCATAACATTATGACATAAACAGTACTAGCTTTGTGGGCACATTATTGAAAATGTCAGGAAATCGTTTCGACCTTTTGAGTTGCCAATTTAGATTAAGGTTTGGCGTTGCAGTTAGGATTTTAGGCTGAGATTTTGTGGGAAGTGAAAACTACAGCACTAAAAGAGCTTTATTGCATTAATGCTGTAATAGGATTCTAGTTTGTGAAGTTTTCTTGAGCGTTTACTCCCCTTTGTTTCCCATCAAGTAATTTTTTGTAGACTTCTCTTAACTACATTTTGGTGGCGGGTTGTCTGTATTCTTTCAGATTACATGATTCTGTTTTTATTACAATGTAAGGATTTTGAGTCCATTTTAGGCTGCATGACTATTCAGGATTCAACTCAGAGCTATACATTTTAGTAGCCTTATTCTCTGAAAGGTGAAGGTCTGTGATTTAATTTCTAGGTTCTACTTTTAGCAAGTATACAGAGTCTGCATAAATAGATAAGTGTGGGGTATCGTCACGAGACTCCTCCAACGCAACACAACACAATCCAACACAACTAATACAAAGTAATATCTACATGAACTCTGGTGAAATGGCCCAATGAGGTCCTCAAAAGGGACCTCCATTAATGGTAGTGGGTGCAAAGACTCTTTTGGAATGGCTGGCTGGTTGACCAGTTGACACACCGGGCAAGGTGCGCTGTCACGGTCCTGGGTCTTATGACCCAGTGTTTTGAGTTTTAGTTCTTTTGATCTTTATAGTGTATGTTTAAGCTTTAGGTTTCCTATGTTCATTTGCTTATTAGTTTCCCTTTTGTCTTCCAACCCCTGTTAAGTCTCCCCTGCCCTTCATGTGTTTCATGCCTGTGTCTTATGTTGCCAAGTTCTGGTTGTCCTGTCTGCGTCTCATGTTTCCTGTTTTATTTTGAAGAGATCTTGTGTTCCTGTGTTCATCGTGTTTAGTTTTACTCTTCCACTGAGGTTGTTATGTTCATGTGCGTCAGCTGTTCCCCCATGTGTTCCCACTCCCCTCATCAGCCTCCTGTGTGTATTTAGTCTGTGCCTTCTCATTCAGTCTTTGTCGGATCGTCTGTGTT
>VUQP01047434.1:0-16484 GCA_015108555.1 Coptodon rendalli
CCGAGAGCAGGTAGAAAGAGTTTAATCGTTATCAGCACAGGGCACTTTTCTGCATACTCCTGAAAAACAACAGTACACTGTCAGTCGATGTTATGCTGTCAGGAAATACTGCATTATATTACAGGGGGGGAAAGGAGTGACAACGTTTAAGAAAAATAACCTGCAACTTAAAAAAAAAAAAAAACGCCAGCTGAAAGGAGCGAGCTATCTAACGCTAGCTTTTATAATAAAAAATACAAGTTAGCGTAGCAGGCTATGCAGCTAAAAACAAAGCTAGCTGGTTTAAATGAAGATAAGCGGATGTTCTCTTTTTTTTAAAAATCCGCGTACGAAACGGAAATCATCCTCTTACCTCGTCTGAAGGGCCACATACATGTACCGTTTGATGTAGCGTCTGCAACACCCAGAACGCACAAAGCAAACAGTCTCTGATAACACTTATATCACATGACGCCTGACACGTGACTCTACAGGCTAGCGTCTTAAAGGGCCAGTACACTGCAGCTTTCCTAGGATTAGGAAAATAAAACAACAACAACAATTTGAATTTATAAAAACTTACGACACTGGCACAGTTGTGGTAAGAATTCAAACATCACAAAGTATTGAAAGCATGTTTTCTGTAAGAGAAGGACGTTATAACTTAAAGCGGTGGGCAACGTCAAACCTGTTGATTCGCATACTACTAGAAACGGTTTTCGTGTTTCTGTGTGTGTGGAGAAAAACTATGGCAAAATTTGCTTAAAACATATGGTTATTATTAGGTATAATAAAAAGATAATGATGGTTGAATTTCAAAGAATATCTCTGTTTATTTAGTTTTTATATTCCTTTTCTACTCGGATTTTGCAGTCAACATTCCAAAATTGGAGGTATTTGCCTTTGAGGAGCGGAAATAAAATTGTGGAATTATAAAAACTATATATGAACATTTTTTGCATTTCAAACAGTGCATAAATTATGTGCAAATCTGTGTGTTGTTGTTCCTGAAGTTTCTATCAACAAGGAAGCTGAAGCAATACTTCAGCATTTATGAAGAAGGGGTGGGATTAATTATATGTGCATACTTCCCACTCCTAGATGATTAGAATATTTAAAACATTATTGTTGTGTATTTTGCTTTATTTTGGTATTTTATTTTATTTTTTAATCAAAGTGAATTAATTTATTTTATTTATTTGAAAACACTTAGTTTTCTAAATATTTGATGCCTCAGGTTTACTTTATTCTTGTATGTTCTTGTTAGGTTTTTTGTCTGCTTCCTGATTTAGTTTGGCAGCGAGTTGTGTTTTGTATCTTGTATTTAGATTTACATTAATTGTATCTTTGATCTTGATTAATTTCAGCTGTTTCTTTTCCTCCAGCTGTTTCCTCTTCCCTTGATTGCCCTCAGTATCCTTTGGTAGAACATCTATTTGCCATCTCTGTTTATTCTGCTACATTCCCTTTTCCAACAGCTTGAGTTTGCTATTTTTCTTCATGGACTTTTGACCTAATTAGAGGCTAGTTTTGATGTGGTTTTCAAAATAAAATCCCAAACACAGACAGACCGTGGGAACAAATTTATTTCTATTTTGTCTCATGTACAGAAAGTTGAATCAATTTACAGTTTACAAACAACTGACCAAGTGAATGAAGCCGATGATTTACTGCACAGGATGAAGGCCTACAGCTCAGTCCTCTTGATGCTCTTAACTATCAAAAACATCCAGCACGGTAGGTTGCCAGATTTGAAGTTTCATCTCAGGGATTCGGTGTCAAATCATTCACCAAATCTGAGAAAACACTCCATTAGCAAAACATAAACGAGCAAGAAAAGCCACGATTGCACAACTCAATACTTTCCATATCTGGTTCAAAAAAATAAAAGTACACTTACAGCAGTGGACGCAACATTTTAGCAGGATTCGATTCATGGTTGTGCTATTCTTCAGACTTTGAGTTACATCACATTTTCAGCTTGTTCCGTAGGCTACTGACACAGGCTTATGAACAGCAAGCGAATGGTACAAAGGACCAACATGTCAGCATGACTTTTATACAGCCGTTTTCCCTTCATAAGCAACCCATTACTTTGCAAAAACCACCAACAAAACAGCCGCCAGCCTCTCTGAGTTCACAGTTGTTGAATAGGCAGTGGTGATGCTAGTAACAGCAGGAGCGTGTTGGTCAGTATGTTATCGTTGTAAACATTTACGACCGGAAGTGAATTTCGTTAGAACTGGATTAAGGGAAAAGTCAGTGTATCTTCATGAAGTTCATTTGGCAACACAGTCCAATGCATCATTTTGTGCCAAACATCCTTGTTATCAATAATAATAGTTAAAAAAAAAAATCATTAAAAACACCCTATTCTACATTTAACATGCACATTGTATACACATAAAATCTCATATAGATCATACCATTTACAGGTTCAGTGAAAAAAGAGGATAGATACAAGAAATTAAGATATCCAAGGACGGAATAGCCGCAAGAAAAGTTGTCTGTTTTGGCAGGCATGCTCCCCAGAGTGACGCGTGTTGCTGTTGTTGTTACCGCAATGCAGTGTGCTTATCAGTGCCTGCCGATCTCGACAGTGAGTTTAGGTGACCGCTGACTGCATTTTAAAAAGGGACCGGCATGCCTATCACTCGATCCTATGTGAAAGAAGGCACTTACAGGAGAGAAGTGGTTCAGGCTCTGTCTACAGGCAACCCCCGCTGATCTCAGTAGGATATTTCAGAAGTAGTAAGTCTTCAAGTAAAAGCGGTTTGGAACTACGCTTGTTTCTTGGCGTTTAGGGGTTGTCTAGGAGGAACTTGTAGGGGAGGGCTTTTGGTGCCTTCTGTTTATTTCATACATTCATATGCATGCAACCTTTCTATACCAAATGGTCTTTCAAATATCTGGGCATGTATTTACACAAGATAAGGGGTCATTCCATATAAAATCAGCCAAATCTGAAAAAAAAAAAAGAATTCCCACCTGACCCCCTCAGAAGCTTTCACGGCTTTTCCCCCCTCAAATTTAATGAGGCCATGCAAATTTTTACCTTCATTCTATAAATACTGTCCAAGTTAAAGGCCCTCAAAGTACACAGGGTTTTACTTGAGTTTTTAACATCATAAACGTTAGAAACTGTGACCAAATCAATGTTACACCATCTCCAAGTGTCACAGTCTAAAAGCCATAATGTTGCTTTTGATGAACACAGATTTTACATAAACAACTCTAATATTTCACCAGAGAAAACTCAAAAAATGTGCATTTTGAGTAAACTTTCAAGGATCATATCACCCAGTGGGTGGGATAGTAAGCTATAGCATATGAAAGGTTCCCGTTTTGATCTACATCTTTATATCAGGCTCATCTTCCAACTGTGATTCCTACACAGTGATCTTTCAACACACTTGAATGTAGCGCATAGTTGTGGAATCAAGAAATGAAATTGGTGCTCACATACTGTGTTTAATCATTTGGATAAATCACATTTATCCAACAATTTTATCCAACAAATCCTTGAGGGTCTCCAGATTTTCTTTGGCCATTACTTTTGTTCAGCGCAAAGGTTCTCATATGTTGACTTATATTTAGAGCATCCACTCGTCCCGAGACCCTTTGGGATGTGACAGAGTGGGTGTGAAATTGAAGTTTTTAACAGAGCTTTAATGTGAATTAAAAAGAGCTGAATTTTAGACCACTCCTAGGTATTTTGAGGGCTTATAACTCTGAAAATATCCACAGCATTAAGGTGAAACCTTACATTTCTTTATTACAGATGCTAAAGTTGTTGTATAAAAAATCTGCTGATTCCAACAGGGTCAGGTGGGAGGCACTGATTGAGTTTTACTGGAATGACCCAAATGCAACAAAGTCTCTGCTGGCCAAAACTCTCACCAAGAGAAGAAAGGCAGAAATGCGTACTTTTGGCAAAATTGTACAGTAGATCACTGTGATATTACAGAGAAGATGGAGACGATGCTGAACAGTTCAAATCATTACTATTTGAGTAAGTAATTACAACACATGAACACAGTACAGGAGGAAGAGGAAATCAAGAACATCCCTGAAGGAGCAAAATGCAAGTTGCACGTTGGACTTTATAATATTTCTGTAATCTGTTCACAAGGGCTCAAGGACAAACGTTCACAACTTCTTCAGACAGGGAAGCTGTTTCGGAGTAGAGAAGAAAAAAGAAGCTCACATCTTCTACCGTCATTGTGAGCATTTGGGTAGAATTAGTCCAGGGAAAAAAACCTTTGCCAAAAATTCCCATCAGTCCCATAAAAAAATGCCATCCACTTCCAAATACTCTGTAAGTATCAATCAATAAGTTATCAAATTATTAGCAAGTGCTCTATTTTTATATTTTGCTCTATAAAATGGCTATTTCCACAGTCAGTATGTGCAATGGCTCAGACCATGGTTCAGTGACAGGTGATAGGAGACGGGGTTCACAATAACCTGGACAGATTTCAATCTACAACTCAGTGGAAACCAGAGGGATTAACTGACAGTGAGGCTACGAGAGTAACTGGCAAACACAAAGGTCAAACAACAACCTGGATATGGATTGGTGAAGCAGTGGCTGTGCTTATTGTGACCTCCCTCTCAGTGATGTGAAAGACTCCCTTTTCACAAGGCTGTTATAGTTCCAGTGTTCATTCAAAAAGCTCACTTCCTGGGGTGGAAGACCATCAGAGGCCTGTCTTCGATCTTCTGCCAGGGGCTCTTCTTGTTCTCATCTTTGTCTTCGGAATCATCCTCTGGACTGGTCATGGAGTCGCGGCGGTTCTCGCTGTTGCTGCTGCGGCTGCTGTTCACGCGGCTGCGTCCTCTTCTTGGGATGGTGGACCCTCGGGAGGATGGGCCTTCGTCCAGAAGAGGGGTTAGGGAGTTCTCCTCGGGAGAGACGGGACGTCCCTCACTGCTGCTGGGCTCGCTGTGGTCAGGGTAGGCCAGCTTGGAGTAACTCTTCCCGCCGCTGCTGCTTACACCATGGCCCTTCCGTCCTCCCGTTCCCCAGCGCTCATCTTTTCCCTTTCTATTTCCAGCTGATTTTCGCTCTTGGGCCTCCAGAGGCGGTTCCAGGTTGACATCCCGCGGAGTGCTGCTGGAGCCACCTCCGAATCCACCACCACCACTGAGGTCATTCCCAACATCTATGTAGGAGTGGCGCACGTGAGCGTTAGCTCGACCATCAAGAGAGATAAACCACGCCCTCGGGTGTTGTTTGACTCCAAGTTCCAGGAGCTTCTTCTCTGTCAGAGCTTGCAGTTCCCCATTCATTTGAGCCATAGTGGAATCGTTGAATAGCACTGGGATGGTTACAGGTCCCCCGGACGAGTCAGATGCCCAGCTCGGTTCCTCAGAGTCATCACCTTGAGATCCTCCTTGCTGTTGCTGTTGCTGCTGCTGGCCTTGTTTCTGGGAGTGGTGGTGATGGTGCTGCTGGCCTCCTCCCATCTGTGTGCCATCTTTGTCTTGATCCTTCTGGTCCTTGCCATCTTTGCCAGAAAACTCAGATGGCAGGCGCATGTAGTGGGCGGGGATAACCAGGGTTGGCACCATGCTGCGGTACATGTTCTCCTTCATCTGGTCGATGGAGCTGCAAAAGATGATCTGACCTGGTTGGGTGTTGAGGGAAGTAGGTCGGGCAAGGCTGTCTGCTGCTGCTGCGGAATAATCCGGAGGCTTGTCGGACTGGCTTGGGACGTAGCCTTGGAAGCGAGGTGGGGACGGGGGATCAGAGGAGTACCCTCGATTGTCGTTGGCGTTGTGGTGTCTGTGATAGTCGGACTCCTTGTTGTCTTTGGGGCTGTAGTTCCGGTTGTAGTCGTCATGCAGCAAAGGGCTGTCCAAGTTGTTGGTCTCTGTGGCACGCGTAACCTTCATGGGGAAGCTTTCACCCCGTTGGGAACCTGACGCATTTTTACCCTTTGCGTGTCGCAGCATGTGGGCTGGAACATGCTTAGTTAAATCCTCCCTTGAACTCTGGTAGTCTCGCGATGGCGACAAGTCAGATTTGTCATTGGAGGGGCCTGACTCGACATGGCCTCCACAGATCAGATTTAGCCGTGACGTGGATGTGCCCTGGTCTCTCTTAGCGCCGTTTAGATTGGACGTGTGAGGTTTGCCTTGCTGTCGACGTGGTTTCAGACACTTCCGCCTGAAAGATAAACAAAAACTGAAAGTCAGAAGGAAGCAAAACAGCTCCAAAAAAGGGGAGGGATTTCAAAAACTGTCTAATGAAGCAGGAACGTAACCCCATAAAGCCAGTTTTAAGACCTTTATCATAGGCAAGATCAGTACATCACTGGAAAAAACAGGTACACTATCTGACGCCTGTTTTTTGCCCTCTGGTGGATTATTTGTGTACTGCAGTACTCAATAGCTCCCTTAATTTGTTAAAGTTCCATTTCAAATAAAGTATGAATGCTTATTGTACACAAGAAACTTTTAATTAATTAATTTTTCATATGTTATTTTATAGTAAAAAAAAAAGGAAACATGTCTACTAGAGTATCGTTGCATAATTCACTGCTCAAAATAAGCTTTCTTCGGACCTTAATTAAGCCCACATTTAAAACAAGCTGTTTTAGATGTGTAGAACAAGCCCGTCCTCTGGTAAGCTATTTTCCTTATAATTGGTTGTCCCTCATAAAGAGCAGGTGGGTGTGGTCCTAATTTATTGATATATAGATTTCTTCTCTACTAATATCATACAGAGCGAAGAGTAGAAAAAATAGGCTTTGCAGGACTAAAATAAACCCACATTTTTGCTACAAATAGAAACCTAAAATTGAGACCTGGACCTATGCTCCCCACACCTGCAGTAGTAGAGCAGCACACAGAGCAGGATGAGCACCAGCAGGGCCAGCGATCCCAGGATGGAGAGCAGGAACAGAGTGTGGTAGGTGGTGATATCCCTCAAGCCTGGATGAGACAAACCTAAACCTGCAAGACATCATTGCAAAAGTTAACTCAGAATCATTCATAGCATGTCAGCTCCCTATTATACTGTCCAAACAACTGCTAGTTTGTCTGTAAAGTGAGTGAGGAGGAAAGAATTTGATTTACGTTGATCATGAAATAATCAGGAACTTGGTTCAGCTGATAATAGCTACATGACGCCACCCATTGGTTTTGCATCTTGGTGTCTGTTTCAGCCAGAGGAGTCACCCCCTGGTGGCCATTAAAAACGGATGCAAGTTTAAGGACGCTATCATTTTTCATATGATCAATGCTTCAAACTCAAGGCTATTTAATCTCGTCCTACAAAATCACCTTGTTTATTGATTTATTATTGAGTTCCTCCGGGACGATAAAGTGAATCTTATAGTAAAGGCTTCTCCAGCTTCTTGTTATCTGTGTTTCCACAGCAGTATAAAGGCACATGAAGAGTCACCAGTTAACATTTTACCAATAACAGCCGTTTCAATTTCAATACCTGAAGATGTCGGAAAGGCAGCCAACCAGTATCCCATCTGAGGAACCACCACGTTCCAGACAAACTGCGTCCCATCCTTTTTGATGTAGCCCGTCCCGTTCCGAACCCACAGCCCTGGAGGAAAGAAAATGATCAGCAGCCTCTAAGTACAGTCATACATACATAGTTTACATTAATAAAAGATTATTTGTAAGTTTTAGCACACAGCTTACCCGTCTTTGGCTGATACAGCCAAGCGGGCACACTCGTGGCCATCCTGTTTCGGGTGTCTGATGGCAGCGGCACAGAGATGTGGATCGGATCTGAAACGCGGATCACGTTGCCATCTTTATCAAAAAGCTGAATGCTGACCACTGCCAGCGCCGTCAAGTCCATCCACCCAGTTTCTGCACCTGTATTGGTGGTAAGGCACAAATACAAAAGATAAAAATGAACAGAATAATAACACTGATCTTCACTTTGCTACCAGACAAGTTGGAACCATCAAATTTTTGGTATACGAGTGGCTATAAATGACAATAAATTAGCAAAGTAGCAGCAATTTATTTACAGCAAGCTTATAGTCAGATCTGGGAGAACTATTTTTAAAGCACACTAAAATATCCATGCAAACTGCGGCATTAAGAGTTTATTGGAAAGACCTAGAAATGAAACCTCCTCAGGCGATCCAGAAAGGCACAGAAACTTTGACCACACTGTAACATCAGTTTGACAGACTGACACTGACCTGAGCTGTTGGTCTCTTGGCCCAGCAGGAAGGGGAATCCCCCGATTTCATACTGGCTCCTGGCTGTGGTCAGCACAGCAGTGAGTGCTGTGTAGTTGGAGCTGGACGGCAGCTGAATGGACTTCCTCTGGAGCTGCACCAGCGGTTGGTTACGAGCCCCTGAAAAAGAAACAATCCCCCTCCTCACAGTCTGTCACGCCTACAACCACCGTGTTTGTTTCTAAAGCTCAAAAAGGTGTAACGATATATGTTTGAGTGCATTACAGCTGTACGGAGGCGGCTGCGACTGAGCTATATTTGTAATAATAACGCACAGCTCTTCTAGGCTTAAGGTTGTGGAGAGGGGTGTGAATCCCTAATTATGGCTTATCTGTTTGTTTGTTTATCTCATTATTAGCAGGATTATGGAGGATTTGCCACAAAATTTCTTGAAAGGTGGAGACTGCTACAACTCAGAAGTGGTTTATTCTTGGAGTGGATCCAACTCTGGATCCAGTAACTGTTTAACCATAGACAAGAAAAACTGGTTACATGTTCACAAATATGCATTACTTCGCACTGAAGTAAGTAAAATTAAGAAAAAGAAAACAAACCTGATCAAAATACCTGTTGGGATCCAGGGATTTCATTTATACAGGGTGTGGAGGGAATACAGTACAGTCTCAGAGCTCTGCTGTTGTGTAACGGCTCAGTCACAGGAGGGTAAAAACAGGAACCACTGAACTGTTTCATACTCAGTAATTGATCACAATAGTTGTGCTGACCAAATGTTCATCCAGAGGTTTAATGTGCAACGCCCTCAACCTCTGAATGTCCACTCTCGATTCCAATGCACTTGCACAGGTCACCCGGTGGGAGGCAACCTTTCTCCAGACTCAGAATGACTACATTTACTCTTACCTCAAAGGTTTGCAGATATTTGCTGTGTAATTTATAAACAAACAGTTCGCCAAACACTGCAATCCATCTGAGTTGGCCTGCGCTAATGAGTGCAATTCATCTGTGAGTAATAGAGGACTGAACTCATCTGGTTGCCAGTTGGTTGTATTCTGGTTATATTCCTACACAGGTGAGGTGTCAGAGGTGTCGTGTGTGGATGCGAGGAAGAGATGACCCAAACGCAGGACTCGTTGATTAGTGAAGGATTACCACGGTGTTTATTATAGGCTGGATGAACAAATATTGACTGATTGGCTAACTAACTGAAAACACACACAGGAACGGCAGTGACAACATCAATGACAAGACAATGAACTGATGAAACTGAGGGACTTAAATACACAGGCTAAATGATGAGCGATTAGGGGCAGGTGAGTAAACAGCTGGACTTAATCTGACTAATGATAAATGGGAAGATAACTAGAACATAATGCACACAGACTAGGGCTAACACAATAAAACAGGAAGTGGAACATACGGAAGATAAACAGTGAACATGAACTGAAAATACCGGATTAACAACCCAGGAAACCGGACATGAGGCTGTCGAGCACCATTGTAATTGTGCAGTTAAATTGCACCTGAAGCAACTGCATCGCTGTCTGTGGATTAATTTCTACATTTCTGTTTCAGATCTACGAGTTTCAGGCTGAGCTCTGAACATAAGCCAGTTAGTGTGAACTTCTGTGCAACAGATTTGCTATTTTCTGCATTTTGTTGCAGTTAATCACCAAAATGTCACAAACAGATTGCATGTAATTAGCAACTTGCCTCCATTCAAATGCAAATTGATATCAGCCTGTCTCTTCTTACTGAATTTTATTGCTAATTTTACACACCAAAATTTCTTTCAAGACAGCAACTGACTGGAAGTGGGTGCAGACCCAATTCAAAACAACCATTTAAAAGGCAACGAGATTACGAGATTGTGATGATTTGCAATAATTTTGGTGTTGAACCTCTGTTTCAATAAAAAAATAAAAAATAAAAACTCACAAATGGCCAAACTGAACACTCCAAATCACCGCAACAGAACTATGGTTTTCTAAAGAGTCTATATTATATTAAATATGTTCTGCATGAGGCTTTTTTTAGAGGCTGTTTTTACCTGGAGACCCAGAGAGCACCTGCAGGACGTCATCGTACAGAATAAGAGTTCCCGGCCTCTGAACGAGCAGGTACAGGCTGACTGCTGCATACACTACAAGAAGAAAATGAAATCAGCACATTTCACAGGTGCAGGAACACTGCTGAGACAGAGTTTGTTTTAAGACTCAAAATAATAAAAATAACCATCATCCAGGCAAAAGCAGCTCCATAACCTCAAGGCTAAAGGAAAAACAACTGGATTCTGTGGGTGAATTACACACTTTTTAAATCCAGTCTCCTCGTCCTCATCGACAGGCCCGACTGAGATTTGACAACTCCAGCAACAAAACAAAAAAGACATTTTTTATTCCCACAATTAAAAACAAGAGATCCTGTGATCCTGTTCTAAAAAAACCTCAGCTGTAGCACTACCAGGCTTTATGCAACAGAAATGCTGCTTCCATTTTAATCACAGCAGTATCGAAGCCGTTGGAGTAATCTTAAAATGGATGAGGTAGGTCAACAGCTAAAAAATACTTTAAAAACTTCCATCTGTCAACTCCTTCTAAGCTTCCACATAGGTTTTATTATCTGCTGGATTATCTGCATCTAATGTTTCTATACCTGACATTTTAAAGGCTCAACTTTACCGTTACGGTACTTGCCAAGTAGAGAAAAAAGCAAACAAGTCATAAAATGCGCTGGACTTACGCGGGATGCGGCTGGAGTGCCAGGGCACAGAGTTGGTGACGTAGTCTTGTTTGGAGGCTGTAATAATGACCCATGTTCCCGCACGGTACAGGAAGTTGACTCTCACCACGCCATCTTTGCCAGCACGGCTGGACGCCAACAGGGTCTGGTTACCGTGTACTTCCACCTGAGCGTCTGCCAACGGGGACAGGTCGCTGTTGTCGAACACCTGGACTCTTATTTGCACCTCTGCAAGGAGAAAAAGAGGGAGAGAGGTCCAGTAATTAGCCAGTAGCTAACTGATGAGAGTTTTGAACAAACAAGGCTAATATTTTGTCAATTACTGAACAGAATAAAAGACATTTCTTCTATAACATTTCTGTCATATTAAAAGCGAAGCTTTCCGATTCACCAGTCTTGTGTAGTCTCATTAAACTGCAGTTTTAAAGATCTAATTACACTTGAGTATGGCTCAATTTATCAAGTCACCCTCAGCTGTCCTACAAGGACAGCATAATTATGCAGCAGCGTTACAATGTCATTCAAAATGACCTACACGGAGCGAAGGCCGCATAATTACCATGAAACACAGGTGAAATAAAAACATTAAATACACTTTGTATTTTATTTACTATAATAATTAGAATTGCCTGAGGAGGTAATCAGGCTTTAGGTTTAATGACATTAACAGAGATGGTTTTTGTATTAGAAGTTTTCTGAAAAGTTATGTTTAAAAACGGTAATGTTAAATTTCCTCAGTTAATTACTTACATTAAATAAGTTCAAATTAAAGTAATTAATGATTTTTTGCTATAAGTGTTCAGAAAGTTTATGTTTAAATATGCAAATATATTCCTATTAAGTAAGTATTAAATTACATACGTACAAGTGACAAAATTTTAACTTCATTTTTCCAAAAAAGAAAGATAATAGAAGCAAAATGGACCAATATTTAAATACTGATCAGTGCATTAAACAAATGTTTTTGTCTATAGTTAGCAAACAGCACCGTTAAATCAGCTAACAGTTCATGTCGACACATAGATATTCAGGATGTTTAGGTGACAATAATATTTTTTGTGCTGATGAAAAAAAGTCATGGTGATTCTCAGTAATAACTTACTTTCATATATAAAAAAGGTAGTTTCGTTTTTTTAAAACAATGAAATCTCTTTTGCATGACTCTATTAGATTAAATTCAGTTTTATTTGAATAGCGCCAAATCACAGCAACAGTGACCTCAGGGTGTTTTATGTTCTGAAGTACGTTATAAAATAACACAGCAAAAACCGCAATGATGAGCAAGTGCTTTGGTGACAGTGGGAAGGAAAAACTCCCCTCTAACAGGAAGAAAACTCTGGCATAGCCATTAAGGGAAGGGAAGTTATCTGCCACGACTGGCTCGGGGGTGAGTGGAGGAGGACAGGACAAAGAACCGCTGTGGAAGAAAGCCAGAGATAAATAATAAGTAGTAATTAAAAGCAGAGTGGTGTATAAACACATAGTGAGTGGAAAAAAATGTATCCTTTACTAGGCCTTTTAGCTCCTCCCACTTTAAACCAGTTTTCTTCTGATTGGCTGACCCTTGTAAACTGAAGGTTTGAACATCAGGTGGGTGGGGCTTCTGTGCCTGAGATGACCAGCTTAAAGGTATCTCCTCTTACTGACATCACACAGATCCAAGATCAGAAAAAAAATAGCTTAAAGCTGAAGGTTTAGGTCAGTCTGCAGTGTGATCTATTGTGCATCCACCGTAGTAACAATATATCTACGTGACAGGAAATTAGGAAAAGCATAATAGGTCTCCTTTAAGGGCATCAGCGACTATAACTTCACCAGGAGGTGTAACTTATGTTGACCCCACAGCATGTATATTATGAGTCAACAGATGTGACTGAAGAAGAATGCATTCAGAGTTTTAAATGTATTGACCGGTGAGCTGTGTGCGCTGTCAGCGCTGCTGCTGCAGACTAATCACTTCCAGCAGGGGATGATTGTTGTTGTTAGTTTGATGATGATGTTTGTAGTCATCACAGCCACACCCGTCATAAATCCGTTGCGTGGCTATTTCCGCCCCTCATCCCCTCATCATTCTTTTCAGCCCGGGAACATTTTCTCATCTCGTCTCTTGGACGACGTAGATGTGGGTCATGCTGGGGATGTTCCCATGGATACAAGCTGACACTCCAAAAAGCTGGCTTGTTGTGTTTCAGTCCCTGAAGGACGGCGAGCTAAAACCGCGCAGGCCTCCAGCGACAAACCCCTCGATGCACAACTCTATTGACAGCAGCTAATGGCTGCATTCAGATAATAAGCAGTATGTTTGTGTGTGGGTGTTTGTGTGTCCATATCCACGGTGGATGCATAAATGCTGCCATCCATTAACATAAATTGTCCAATAAAGGCTCCTTTGTGTGTGTGTGTGTGTGTGTGTGTGTGTAGAGAGGATTTCCTCAATCTGGGCTCCTCACTTGAAGGCTTGAAGCAGCTCCATTGACACAAACACTGAGAGTCACAGTGCCACAGTGAGACACAGTGGGAATTTTTCACTCCCTCAGTGTCCTTCAGAAGTGATTCAGTGGACGCATCTCAAAACACAACTTAAATTCACCGAATGGTTGTCAAAATCGAAGGCAGAACGCTTCTTACTTCTTGTACAGTTTGTGCTTTTCTTTTAATATAATCGCCATAAACTCTTCTTTAGTGACTGAAATGTCAAAGTGGCATTGTTTTTGAACCCATTATATGTTTTACAGGAAGGCTCCGATTGTGTTTATCATACCCGCGCTGTTTCTGTTATCTCTGACTTTATGTTTTAAAGTCATATGCAAAAAGGAGTAAACCTGACTCAATATGGATGCAAAGAAAAATCTGCAGATGGATTACGCTTTGGTGTAAGCTTGTTTTGATTTAATCTATTTCCTTCCAAAACAAGCAACATCTCCACCAACCCAGATAGCAAACAATGTATGGTCTGTGTTTCACATCTGGAGTTTACTTATTAGTAATGTTTGGCCTTGACTAACTCGGGCTTTGTCAATTATATGACCAACTGTTAGAAAAGAGTGAAATGTTCACAGAAATTCAGTGTAACATCATAAAAAGGACACGAGTTGGCCAATATTTGGTCTTACTGGGTAAAAAAATGATTTAAAAAATATGCTTTTTTTTTTTAACTAACACATGTTTGGACTTGCTTTCAGCCACATGTGCAGTTTTCTCATGGGCCACATTTGTCTTCGACCAACAATGTTGGCTCAGGGTGAATCTGGCTGCTCCGACTCAGTCACAGGACCACAGTGCAAGGGCCTGATCTCAGGTGTGTCGTGACAGTAGCTGACCCAAAGAACACCTGCCAGGGCTGTAACCGAGCAGTAAGTACATAAAGCGGCACAACGTAGGCCCGAATGTGTCAGCAATCTGACATTTCTAAATACAGGAATAGATTTGTAGCATTGTGCAAATGCTTGCAGGTCAGGAGAACTGCTGAGCTGTTCCCGAAACAAGCCTGACGCATCAATTAAATGACAATTTCCTCCCTCGAGGCAAAGGTGCAAAATCTATGTTAAAAAGTTAGAGTCTAAAAGACAAAACATTTCTTAAAGGAGAGGTGGAAGCAGCATTCAGAACCTTTTTCTAAAAGTAAAAGTGACAATATGAAAACTAAAGCGAAGAATTATCAATAAAAATCGACTTTTCACTGCACATAATAAAAGATACAGGACCACTAAAGAACATTTTAGGAACGGTTTCACAATCTTCTGTAGTTCCAGTTTATTATCAGCTTGCTTTTGATACGTGACTCTACAAATAAGGACGATGATTAAAAAGAAGAACATTTCCTTCTACAGTGTGGAGCTGTAAACGGAGAAGGTCACAACAGGAAAGCACTGCAAGTGCAAGTAACTCAAATACTGTATACTCAGTTACATTCCTCCACTCTCTGTGCCTGTGACCATTCATGCATGTCAAAAATAGCTTCAGGCATGCATAATGCAATGTAATTACATAATGTCCTTAAACATGCACCACAATAATATAAACACGGGGTATATTAAGGCCTCTGCTGAAGCATTATTTAACGGAACAATAGCGGGGGGGTTTTCATGCAGGGAAATTGATTTTGGAGTGAAGAAATCTAAAATGTTGGCTCAGGGACTGACACATTTCCAAGACCGCAGGCCCTCCTGCTCTCACTGTTACTAACTGTGCAAAGCAACAATGACACACATGAAGGCCCGGCTTAGTTGGGCCTGACACTGCACAGGAACAACAGACTCAGGCCTGCACTCACATCTGAATCTCTCACATCTGCACAGCACGGGAGCATAACCAGCTCACGGCCACCAGCGTAGCCTCTCTGTCAAAGCAACTCGCAGATATTAAAGAATCTATACCCCCAAAAGACGACGCTATCCCGGGGCAAGCACGGCAAAAAGCCTCGCCTGTAATTATCCGTAAATATCTTTCAGGTTGCCATAAAATCAGGGCGCATCGCTGCACAGATCGACTGATTGTCGACAAAAGCCGTAAAAATGCAACCACTCCCATCTCCTCATTGTGCCGCATCCCCCGTATGGCGAGCTTACCCAGTGCTCCCTGATCTGGAAGAGATTTGGCCAGCGCCTCCCAGACCGCGCACACCGACACGAAGAGGAGCAAACGGGAGATGCAGTTGGCTGGCATCCTTGCAGCTACATCTCTAGTCCCAGACCGGCGGCCGTGTGTCCATATTTCCGATTTTTCCCCCCTTCAGACGTCTTTGAATGGAGCCGAGATGCTGCCGACTGTGCGGGCTTCGCCTTGTTTTTATTGTCTGAGGAGCGCAGGAAAGAGAGCTACGTTTCCCTCTGCTGATCTCCAGTGGAACAGCGACCCATCTGCACTACTCTGATACCAATCTGGACCCTTTATGGACCTTTAAGCGGGAGGTCAAAGTCCCTGCTCGGAATGTGATTATTAATTATTAGATTATTAATCTCAGTTTTTCAGCTTTTTTTAATCAATGCGTGGAACAGAGGTCATCAATCAATCAATCACCTTTATTTATAAAGCACTTTAAAACAACCACAGCTGACACAAAGTGCTGTACATTGGAACCAAAAAAAAAATTACATAAGAAATAAATAAAAGCCAAATAAAAGAAAGAAAAAATATAATAATTAATTAAATGACTAATTTAATTTCAACGGAAAACTAAGTCTCACTGAGGTTAAAAGCCGAAGAATAAAAGTGGGTTTTAAGACGTGATTTAAAAGTGGACAGTGAAGGGGCCTCTCTAACGTGCAAGGGCAAATTATTCCATAATTTTGGAGCCACGATAAGAAGAAGGCCCTGTCCCCTCTGAGCTTCCTCCTGGATCTCGGTACCTCCAGGAGCAGCTGGTCAGCTGACCTGAGAGACCGACAGGGTGTGTGGAGGTGAAGAAGCTCAGAAAGGTAAGGCGGGGCAAGACTGTGAAAGCATTTAAAAACAAACATAAGAATTTTAAAATTAACTCTAATAGACACAGGCAGCCAGTGCAGTGAGGCTAGGACAGGGGTTATATGATCTCTTTTACAAGTTCCTGTTAGGAGTCGTGCAGCAGCATTTTGAATCAGCTGCAGA
>VUQP01047435.1:0-14384 GCA_015108555.1 Coptodon rendalli
GCAGAATAAATCCTCTCACCTGTGCAACGGGCCAACCAGTAGTCTACCTGGAAGGCCGAAGAAAGAAGAGCAGCAGCTTAGAAGGTCGCCACGCCAACAGAAAGGAGCGGGGACAACTTGAGGACTCCACAAAAGCAGGGGAGTTTCTTTCCAGGATACAAAGTTTATATAACATGATGCAAACACACGAATCAGAGACACGTAATGAGAAGAAACTTATTAAAATGTTCCTTACAACTACATATTTATTGTATGCAATGATATTAACCATTGGCTGTGTTGTTTATTGTTTATATTTTGCAGGGCACTCCAGACCCCTTGTCTGAACACGGAGGCCGGTCCAACCAATTCATTTGTAAGTAACACAGTAGCAAATATTTTTTGGTGTCAAGCACTGTTTTTTGTAAGCAGGACCGTGTCACCAGTGGCAACCAGAAAAGCAAGGTTTTTATAGATATGACCATTTATTTGAACCCAAATCTGAATCTAACCAAGTAGATTTTACTACCTAACCCAAACCAAGCAACATATTTATCTTTAATGACATATTCAGAAATCACACAAATAATATGTGGAAAAACTGTACTGTTGTATTACTTGAACCTGGATCTTTGGCGTCAAAGTCGAGACACGCGTGGATTTGGTTTGACAGACCGAATGAACAGCACATCTGACGGCAGACTGATGAAAAGTCATGTTCAGAGACATGAGTAATACTGGGACATTCATGTTGAGGAACACGTGAAAAAAAGCATTTTTATCCAGCAACACGAACGACTGTATCATGAACTGCCTTTAGACAAGGTTGTTTAACTGTATTCATATCCAAAAAAATATTTTATTTCTCAATTTCTTCCAGGTCACTCACTGGACAAATTGTGTCACGTAAAAAAAAAAAAGATCTAAAAATCACCAGAATGTCAATTTTCTTTCCAAACTAGACAAATACTTTTTTTTTTTTGTTTAATATCCCATCTCAACATCGTGTTTCTGCTCTAACACAACTTTGAGTACAAAATGTTCACTTGCTCCTTAATACATATCCCACCCACTAACAGGCACCATGATGAAGGGATAATCAGCGTTATTGGGAAGTGGAAGTGTTATTCACATCTGTCAGTGGTAATAATATGCCTGAGTAAATATGCATTGTTGTCTGCTACCCTTGATGTAGCCTAACATTAACCATGACATCAACACAAAACTGCAAACTAACCAGTTTAGCATGAACTAAAATCTGCTAAACTACCTATTAGGGATAGAGTATTTTCAGAGAACACATAATTAGTGTACTCCAATTTGTTTTGCAGAGCATTTCACAAACACACAACTTCAGTAGTACATGATGCATAGGTCTTTCTTAATTTTGCAAATAATCTCTCATCACCTTCTCCTGTCCTCTTTCGTACATCTTTCTCCATTTCTTAGTGACACATACATTTGCTGTGTTTTGCTCTGTGAAACACAGCAAATGTACTTTAGTAACCAGACATATTTTGCATGCCAAAATATGCAAAATATTTGTTGAGCTGCTTGAAAAGTGGCATTTGAAATTACATTCCACTTTTTAAAAAAGTTACTCTCTTTATGCTCATCCAGAGGTACCACAACTGCAACTTTACATTTGCACCTGCATCACAATGATGTGAGGAAAAATGATATAGCAGGCATTACTCTGCACATATTTCCATCTTGTCACAGACAAGCAATCCCATGCAGCAGCGCACAAAAACCAATTCATTTGACCTTAATATATATTAACTTTCCTCTCTGATTGCTTGTTATCTAAAGGTGGCAGGTTGCCATTCTGGATCTTTCCAGCCCACCTTAACCCGTTGTTATGGTATACTTTTAAACCAGAAGCAGAATGTGGTTTGACAGGTGGTGAACAGAAAGTGCTTTGAGTTTTTTGTGAGGGTTTCCTGGCAATATTTGGTGATGTTATTCGTGTGAAGGGAGAGTAGAAGGCACAACCTTCCTCCATCCCAGCAGGTAACCTACCGATGCAGGTGGACTTGGTACAACAGAAGTATGTGTAGTTGTGTCATGCAAGTATTTGAAGTATGTAGTGAGTGGCGAATTGCTGTCACAGTCATTAATGTAGAGGTTAAAATGAGAAAGAGCTTCAGACTCTGCCCAGTCTGTTTATGATCTGCTGCTGGGGAAGCTATACACCCAAGGGACAAGAAGTTGTTGGGCAACTGAGTTGTTGGAGTTCTTTGATGCTATTGGTCTGTGTTGAAAGCTGAACAAAATCCAATTTAATAAAAGAATGGTGTTTGTTGAAGAAGTAACAGAGGCATGTTGAAGCATCCTCACTCCCACTGTTGAGGCAACAACAGTGGGAGTTGTTGTGGTAGGACAGTTATGTTAAAAAAAAAAAAAAAAAAGCTTTTGCAGTTTTCTTTCAGTACTGAGGTGTGTGTGTAACCAGCCAGTTGTGGGTTACCTTAGATCAAGAGAGAAAAAGCTTCTGCTTTTCCATTAAACTATAGTTTTTGGATGTGTTAACTGGTATGATTGTGATAAGGAGGAAACCTTAGGCATAAACGGGCTCAGAGAGGGGAGGGGCAGCCTTCCTGAAGGGGGATGAGGATAAGGAGACAGGATAAAAGACATGCCGACATAAAGACAGAGGCTGTGTCCCAAAACCTAGGCCACATCCTTCGGAGGCTGCATTTGTAGACCGATTACGTCACAGCCAGGCAACGAATGCTGTCCTAATTTAAAGGCTGCTGCAAATACGGCTGACAAATGCATCCTTCATTTCCCCGAATTTGAAAGGTGGGTCATGCGTGTCCTTCGTGTCCCAACCTATCCCAGAATTCATAGCGCACGCCATCCAATTCCAGTTTCCAATAATGGCGGCAGCTACTTAGTTTTAAATTACTCTTATTACTCTTTCTGGGTCACAAAATAAACTTTTAACATATTTAACATATAGAATGTAGCTGTGTAAACTTCAAGTAACTGCTCGGTTTATCCAGACATCACAGATTTGCAAAAGTGCTCCGACGTTTTTGGAGACATCTGTTACCCACCAGCTCGATAGCTAGCCGGGGGTTAGCTAGGCTTGCTAGAGCCGGCGAGAACAGCGGACTCCCAGCACATTGTTTTCAGACCCCCCGCGCTCTTTCGGTTAAACATGATATAGAAGTCACTTAGAGAACATAAATATGTTATTGTTTGGCTTTTTTCAGTGTTTTATTTGTTCCTGAGTAAATCGGTTTGGCTGAGATTAAAGTTATAGTTTTCACAGCTGAATAAATGTCAAACAGAAAACTGATTAAACAGAAGTGTGAGATGGTCGAGAATTTACTCCAATGTCCTGTTATATATTAGTGAGTGAGGAAGGCCAGACTGTCCGATTTCACAGCCTTCTCGGTCTTCGTAGGACCCGGCACACATAGAGCGCGAAGGCCGGGTCCTCCTAAGGATGCAGCGTAGGTTTTGGGACACAGCTATCGACTGAAAAAAAATGAGTGGAAATCATGGAAAGCCTTAATGATAAGCTTTATCAAAAAGGAAAGTTTTAAGCATTATCTTAGGCCTAAAAAAGGGGGCTAAGCAAAAACTAAAGATCACAAGTAAACTTGATACCTAGCATGATAGCACAAAGGATGCTGCTGAAATGCTGACAGACAGAGACAAGGCTGCATAGAAACAAGGCACCGGAAGGAACAAAGGCTTAAAGGCAGGAATGAGAAAGAGCAGGAAGTAAGAAAAAAAACACCATAAAGAAAAACATTTACCCATCTAAAACAGGAAGTGGCTACAACTTTGACATTAGGCACAAATCGGAGGCAGATAAAAACAAGGAGAGACAGGAGAAAGTTTAACACTAAAAAACACAAGGAAGGAGATCTCAACAAGACCCAGGAAGGAGGATCTGAAACTCAAATACTAACACATAACAGTCACTGGCACATGCTTGACCAACAACTGCCACTTTCCTACTGTTCCGTTTACTTCCTGTGATCTGCTTCCTCCCCGTAGCTGTCATGAGTCTTCTATATTTTACTCCTGACACCAGCCCACACAGTCAATACGATGGACACAATCTGAACAAAGATAAAATAATCATCACATTCAGATCTACCTTATTGCATTCTCCAGGAGAGTCGTGCTTTTACTAGAATTTTTTAATTGTGAATCCAGACAGTTTGCTATCCTGTTACATACCTGTGTAAATGAAATTTCCACATCTTTTCAAAAGGAGCGACAAAGTGTCTGAGGCATGGCAAAGTCAACCCTGAATATTTTTTTAAACCTCCTCTGCCCTGGACTATTTATTTCCTATTATTGTTCATGAAAAAGGAAAATCTGGCCCTCCTAGGAACTGAACCTACATTTGTTTGTTTTGGGGGGGCGGGGTTGTTAATCATGAGGATTGTCTGCTTAAAATGGATTTTGTCTGCATGCTTTTGCACCAAGGAAACCACTTTGGTCATGCTCATGGTATGTTGTGTTTTCTAACTCCACCTTTATCCCTGTTTTCTTACTGTGGTAGTTGTGATGTTTTCCATCACTGTCTCGGCATACAGTTGCAGCACTGCCAGGCGCTTTTCTCCCCGTCGGTTAGCTCGCATAATGTGACAGCATTTTTTTATTTTATTTTTATTTTTTTCCTGCATCTTATCTTCACTTTCCTTATACCCCTCACTGCTTTTTGCTCTCTTTCCAGATGGCACCCAGTTGTAAAGGGGGAATACTTACAGAGAAACTGCACACACACGTTTTTCATAATGAAAGAAATACTTTATTTCTCCTACAACTGGATGATTGGGAAATACAGTTTTTACAGCAATTAAAATACTGCAGATAATAGGAAAAACAGATATATAGCATGTGGTATGTGAATATTCTTTATCTGTCTGTTAGAAAAGCTGCTCTGCTGCTGTTCCAGTAAGTGGTGCAGAGGGTGGTCAGGGTTGTCCGTGATGGATAACCTCCTTTCCAACACAACTTAAAAAGTTTCCAGTTTGTAGCCGATCACAGAGCCAGCTTCCCTGATCAGTTTATTCAGACTGTTTGTGTACCCAGCGCCAATGCTGCTCAACCAGCTGAGTTGCTACAATCTCATTCCACAATAAGTATCTGACTCAGAGAGCACTGAACTCTTGTTCTACGAGTCTGTTGTGGTCAGTGCTATCCTCTATGCTGTTGCATGCTGGGGCAGCAGGTTGAAGGTTGCTGATGCTAACAGACTTAATAAACTGATCCGCAAGGCCAGCAATGTTGTGGGGATGGAGCTGGACTCCTTTAGGGTGGCGATGGAGAGGCGAATGTTGTCCAGGATAAAGACAATGTTGGATAATTCCTCCCACCCACTCTATGACGTGCTGGCTAGCCACAGGAGCACGTTCAGTGAGAGACTGAGATTACCAAAAAGCACCACTGAACGACACAGGAAATCATTCCTGCCTGTGGCCATCTCTCTGTACAACTCATCCACCTAACACACTGTATACTGCTATAGCTACATCCTTTTTGCACATGCTCTTCTTTCTTATTCAGATATTTATTAGTAAGTGGCTTATATATATGTATATATTGTGCTATTTCTTACTTCTTGTATTGTCTGTTTTTGTGACTGTTTGTACTGGAGCACTGTAACCAACATGATTTCCCCTAGGGATCAATAAAGTATTCTGATTCTGATTCAACAGGGGCCTTCACCCCCCTTAAACCGTCCGTGGCATGTGTGAACTAGACCCATATCTACTTCTTAAACTTTAATTTTAATTTAATTTAATTTAGCTACAATTAAGCCAAGGACCCCACAATAATACAGAGAAATTGCTAACAATCAGATTACCTCCCTGTGAGGAAGTATTTGGTGACAGTGGGAAGGAACAACTCCCTTCTAACAGGAAGAAACAGCAGATCCAGGCTCAGGGAGGACACCTGTGGAGCTCTCTCTTTAAAGTTCTTTTTAACTTTCCATTATGGTACTTGTCAACTAGCAGTCTTGTGCTGGTATTTAGCCTTAAAGTAGATGGAGTTTATCACTTTGTGATGGGTGTGGCTCAGGAGGTAGAGCAGGTCATCTGTGCATTAATCAGAGTGTGAATGTTAGATAGAAAGGATATAGACATAGGAAAAACGTACTTGTATCTAAGAGCCCTAACAGACCTTCTTGATGTGTATATCCCCAAGAGAGCGCTCAGATCCTCTAACCAACTGCTCTTAGTGCAACAAAGGCGAAAGACTGGAGCAGACCGAGCTTTTGCAGTTGCCACTCCCAAACTCTGGAATAATCTTCCTATCGATGTCCGCATGCCAGTTTCCATTCAATCGTTTAAATCACGCTTAAAAACTCACCTGTTCCATCTAGCTTTTGAAGCAAATTAGTTTGGACTTCCACCTGGTCTGCAGTTGTGCTATGTAACTGTAACTGTCACAGTAACTGTAACTATAATAGTTTTTAATTGTTTTTCACTGCTTTTGTTGCCTTTGTTGTAATCTGCTTTGCTACCTTGTGTGAAGCACTTTGATGGACACTGTCCTTTTTAAATGTGATATAGAAATGAAATATTGATTGATTAATTGAGACATATTGAACAAAGTGCTCGCGTAGAATAGCCTGCCAGAGAGTTCAGCTGGAGTGATGTCAGCATTTATTTACAGTTACGCTCTTTGCTCTGATTTGGAAATTGTAATGTGTGTGTAATGAAAGCTGAGTAAATGTTGAAAATGTAAGGCTTCTGTCGAAAATGCTGAAATTTTGTCAATTATGGTCATGTGGTAATGAATTCATCCACATTAGACGTGTTGGCAAATAGAAGTGGGAGTGGAAGACAAGTTCCTGAACATGTGTTTTCAGAGTCCGCTAAGCTACACCAGACATACTAATACATGTAATTACCTTAACTGTTTTAGCCCCCTTCTCCTTCTTCTGTCTTGTTTCTTGATGTCTGTGGATTCGAGCCTCCCAGCTCTGATAAACACCTCGTGCTTTAGACTGTGACTTCTGGCTAGGTTGAGAGATTGCTGAAGAAACTATACCAGGGGTCAATACTAGAGAGAAATTTCAGCATATTCACAGTATGTTTTCCATTAGCTTGATTCACTTCACCTAACTCTGGTAATCAGAATCCGTGGTCACACAAAGCTTGACAGCAGCAGTGGCTGATTTCACAGAGAAGAAGCAGCTGAAAAATAAAAACAAAAGAGAAAGAGAAGAAAGCAGAGACAACAAGCAGCATCTGGAGCTGCTTCAGCTGTGCCAGCAGCAGAATGGTTCAGGACAATGATGATGAAGCTCATTCCTGAGCAAACGTACTTTCACTATCCATTCTCTACACCTCCCCCCATCCCTCCACACCCCATCCTCCCCCTTCCTTCAATTATCTCTCTACCTCTTACTTAGCCCCCCTCCCCGACCACCGAATCGCCTGGTCTTAATCCTACCTCCTGACCACCGTCTCTTTTACTTTTTCTGTCCACAGTCACTTAGGAAAAGACTACTACACCGCGAAAAGTGGAAGTCTATTATATCATATTTAGGGTGGGATTAACCCTGAAAATTTGACATGCCTTCATTTCCTTTACTGAATTTGATTTTTTTTTTTTCATGCATTCATGCATTCGAGCACAAATCCACAGCTACACAGTATGCTGAGAAAGTTGGAGAAAGTTGGTCGCACGTCAATAAATCCTCTTCCCTGGATAATAGATGGCAATTACACAGCATTTACCAGTGTCATTTTGTTCATTTTCAGAGAACGAACATTTTTTGTTCAAAGAAAAAAAATCTCTGCTAGAATTGCCTGTCCTGATATACTTGATGATTTAGTTCTGACTTCTCCTTTATCTGAGGTAGAAGTTGAATGGGATTGGCAACAGATGTACAAGATTGTAGATTACTTTGTGTAATGAGCCAAAAATTGAGTCCAAATTGGGAATTAGTTTTCCTTCTGGAGTGGGAATGTATAGTATTGAATTATAAAGTCTTTTCAGCTTCCCAAAGCCAATTGCTCCTGTTCCAGTCTGTATCTAAACAATGATACACAAAATGTATGCATAGACATGAAGACGCAAATACAGGAAGACAATATGCTGCATGTCTTAAAAAGAGCTTTTGTGTGCACAGTCAAGATGATGTAGATCCCCCACCCCCACTTTTATTTTACTGACTATTACAATTATTGGTGTTGTATGTAGGAGTAAATATGTCTGTAATGTATGCAAAAATCAATATCTTTCAATATTGGAAAATTGTGTACAAAACACAAAAAGTATGGTGGCGAAGGTCTGAGAACAGACTTTTGTTGTAAGCAGTCTAAAGCAGATCTAAAGTCATTACACCTACATCTATTGCTTTTATTACCAGCCTCAGCACTTGAGATGTCCTGCCAAAACTAGTGAGTGAGCAGAATGAAGCACTGACATTAGGAAAGGCAGACAGCAACAAACCCACAAGCTCCACTGGCGATGATCTTCAGGGACCTGTGACACAAAGAAGCAACTATATGACAAAGGAAATCCTTTCAAACCATTTAATATATAACATGTATTCTTCTATATAAACCCTTTAACTCTGGTGTGAACATGAAATTATGACTCGAAGTAGTGAATGTGCATTATGCATTGATAAGGGTTTTTTTGCGCAGTGGTAGGGTCGATCTCAAAACTGCACTGAAATACAAACAGAACTTTGAGAACCTGAGAGACAATGAAATATGACAGTCGAGGAAGTTTGGTTACTAGCAGATACATTCATAAAAAGGGCTTTATAGTGTTCTGAGAGGATTTTAAAACTCTAGAAATGGTTCCTTTAACATATTATAACAGTCGTATGTGAGCTCAGCACCTTCCAGAAAGATGCAGGTTTTTGCCAAATACACCTACATTGGCACTCCTGTTGTTCTATATATTGATATGATAGCATCGCACTGCTGCAGATTTTTAAGATTTGTGAAGTCCACATCAATGATCTCCCATTCTACCACATCCCCAAGCTGGTCTGTTGGATTGAAATTTGGTGACTGTGGCCATTTAAGTGCAATGTCTTGTTCAAGAAACCACTTTGAGATTAGTTGAGTTTTATGACAAGGAAGGAGCCATCTGAAGATTGGTATACTGTGGTCATAAACGATGTGGTATTCAAACAGCTGGTACTAAGGGACCATAGAGTGCCAAGAAAACATTGCCCACACAATAAAACCACAATCAGCACCCTAAACTGGTGCTTTCATGATGTTTTCTGCCATCGTTTCCTGTGGCAGGGCAAATCAAAGCTCATCACATCAGACAACAATTTTTCTAATCTTTGGTTGTCCAATTATGGCAAACCCATGCAAATTATAGCCTCCATTTCTTGTTCTTGACTGACAGGAGTGAAAGTGACACCATGCTCTTCTGTTGCTGTAGCCCATCTTCTTTGCTGTTTGGTGCATTGAGAGAGGTTCTTGTACATAACTTGGTTCCAATGAATATTTTACTGGTTACTTCGTATCAGTTCAATGGTACGGCCATCCTTCTCTGACCTTTGGCATCAACAAGACATTTTCTCTCAGAGAACTGCCGCCCACTGGATATTTTCTTTTCCTCTCTATAAACACTAGAAAGGGTTGTGTGGGTAAATCCCAGTAAATCAGCAGTGTCAGAAATACTCAGACCAGCCCATCTGGCTCAACAATCATGCCATGTCCAGAGTTAACTTAAGATAAACTTGAAATTAAGTTCTCTTCCTTCTCCACTGTAATGCTTAGACTACATGTCTAAATGTATTGAGTCGCTGCCATGTGATTAGCTGATTAACAGTTGGATTAACAAGCATTTTTACAGGTGTACCACATAGTAAGTGTAGATAAACTTTTTGTCAGGACAGAAAAGGTGAAGCTTGTTAAATAACAACAGTGGAATTCACAATATTGAGAAAACTTTAGTGCTTTTTAATCTACTTCCAAGTGTTGACTTTTCTCTGTCTGTACCGGCTGTGAGCAAGTTTTTCGACCAGTCAACAGATTGTTAGCTGCGTGATGTGAAGTTAACCTTGAATGACCCAAAATTTGCATTGCACTCTATCTGTAATAAGTCTTTTTGTTTGTTTGTGTATGTTTTTGTTTTTGCGCCCACTCGTGGTTTTTGTGTTAGTCAAACTAATATTTATTCTAAAGCCTCAACGAGGTGAGAGGTGTTGTCCTTGAAGCTCAAAACATGCAGTGCCATGGGGTGAGTAGTTCTGTACACAGACTGCACTCAGCAAAAAACAGGCAACAATGCAGAAGAAGATGAATTACATCTTTTTGATTGTGTACCCACATAACACTTTGTGCCTCCAAATAATACAATTTGTGTGTGCCGTTCTTTCAGTTTTTCTTCCTATAGGCATATCAGAGCATATGCATGCCTAAGATGCAGTCTTCTTGGTAATAAAAACTGAAAAAAAACCAAAACAAACATAGATAGCAGTCGATACTACTTCTGAGAAAAAAGTATTCACTGAATAAAAGCATACATTGCTCAAGGACGGACCATTAGGGATTTTGAAACTGACTGCTGAACTGTAACTCTTAAGTTAGAAATGGAAGCGTGCCTGTATGCAAAGTCTGAATGGGAGCTGAAGATGACAAAACACTTAAACACATCAGATAAATTTAAAAACCCAAAATAAAACACTCCTTCAGTTTGTGGAGCACTCTCCTGCAATTCTGTGTCAAGTTAAAACTGTCAATCAGTGAAAATCTTCTCTTCCTTTGTGCAAATGTCCTCCCATTTCCTTTCATCTTTGCAACTTAAAATTTCCAGCCCCCCGATGTAATTGCAGTGAGCCTACCTTTGAAAAGCTCTATGCTGCCTTTTTTCTGAATAGATGGTGATTGTTAGGTTGAAACTACAGCTGGATGACTCCTCAAATGAAGTAACGTGACGTCAGCCATCTTGCCACAGTGAGTGTTCTTTGCCAGAGTATTGTATTAACAAAGTTAATCTTTCAAAATATTCAAAATATTGAATAATGTAAGTTTCTATAACAGTGGTACATTAGCAGGGCATTAGTAGGTGGAAGTGCTCAAGACTCAATTAAGTAAAATAGATCTAGAAGTATAGAAGTACTTTATGTACAGTACCAGTCAAAATTTGGACACACCTTCTCATTTAATGGTTTTTCTCAATGGATTAATGGATTCTCACTGAAGGCACGGAAACTATACATGAACATATGGAATTATGCAGTAAACGAAAAAGTGTGAAATAACTCAAAGCATGTTTTATATTTTATATTCTTCAACATAGCCACCCTTTGTTTTGATTTCTGCTTTGCACACTCTTGGCATTCTCTCGATGAGCTTCATGAGGTCGTCACCTGAAATGGTTTTCCAACAGTCTTGAAGGAGTTCCCAGAGATGCTGAGCACTTGTTGGTGCTTTTGTCTTCACTCTGCGGTGCATCTCATCCCAAACCATCTTAACTGGGTTTAGGTCAGGTGACTGTGGATGCCAGGCCATCTGGTGCAGCACTCCATCACTCTACTTCTTATCTGGGTTCTAATCTGAGGTGCTGTTAATTTGCAATTTCTGAGGCTGTTGACTTGGATTAATTTATCATTAGCAGCAGGGGTGAGTCTTGGGATTCCTTTTCTGGGGCGGTCCTCATGTAAGCCAGTTTTGTTGTTGCACTTGATGTTTTTTGTGACTGCACTTGGGTACACATTCAAAGTTTTAGCAATTTTCCAGATTGACTGACCTTCAGTTCTTACTGAAATGATGAACTGTCGTTTTGTTTTACTTAGCTGACTGGTTCTTGCCATAATATGAATTCTAACAAATAGGGCTACCAGCTTTGTACCAACCTGACTTCTGCACAACACAACTGATGGTCCGAACCCCATTAAGAAGGCAGGAAATTCCACAAATGAACCCTGACAAGGCAAACCTGTGAGCTGAAACCATTTTAGGTGACTACAGTGAGCTCAGTGAGAGAAGGCCAAGGGTTTGCAGCACTGTAAACAAGTAAAATGTGGAATCTAAAATGAAAAATGTATTTATCAGTTTTTTTCTTTGCTACATATTTCCATATATCTTGCTTAATATATTTGATGTCTTCAGTATGTAACTACAATGTAGAAAGTAGTAAAAATAAAGAAAAAGCACTGAATGAGAAGGTGTGTCCAAACTTTTGACTAGCAGTGTATAGTCATTTTATAACTATTAATCTCTGGCTGTCTTCCACAGCGTGTCTTTTATCCTGTCTCTTACCCCAGCCTGGTTCTGTCGGAGGTTTCTTCCTGTTAAACGGGAGTTTTTCCTTCCCACTGTTGCCAAAGTGCTTGCTTATAGGGGATCATATGATTGCTGGGTTTTTCTCTGTATGTATTATTGTAGGGTCTACCTTCCAATACAAGGAAGGTGACTGTTGTTGAGATTTGGCGCTGTATAAATAAAACTGACTTCTATCACAATAAATTTATATTCAAGACATTATTTCAGCTGTGTTCGTGTTTCTTAAGGCTGCTTTAATTGAATTGAATTGGCTGTGGGGCAGGGCTTTAGCAGAAGGAAAAGCTGTAAAACTCATGAAAATACAGTTTGCAAAGCCAGTCAATGGGCCAAAATTGTGCACCATTGCTGTGGGTGTGCTCCTTTTGAATGTTTCCTCATTTTTAATTTTGCTGTGAAAATAAAACACACACACAGAGTGTGTTACCAGAGACTGAGCAAACCTATTCATTCTACTCACATTCAGCGGTAAAATACAAAAAACCTTTGTGAGGAACTGTAGCCTTTCTATGAACTTCACAGTTCTGCAAATGCACATGTGAGTTACTGTGCAACTGTTTGATACCTGTGAAGAGTCTATGATTGTATAGGGCTCTGCAGGCAGGCAGTCCATAGAGGACAGCAGGTGAAAAAAAAGAATTCTTATCTTCAAATACCAGTCAGTACATCTGACAGACAGAGAAACAGGAGGAAGAAGAAGAAAAAACAGAGAAGAAAAAGACAGTTCCAGTGGTGTGTGAAATTAATTTTTGATGAAGGAATGTAAATAGTATAGAAGCCACTTCACTTAAAGAAGGACAATATGGATAGACCTTATCTCATACATATCTCATTACAGCAAGATCAGAATGATGAGAAAAGATCTTGCAGTTATGAGTTGCAGAACTTGTAATTATGAGAAAAGGTAAAGGCGATTATTAGTCAAGGCTGCTGGAAAAGTCAGGGTATTATTAAACTACCTGATTACATTGTCTGTGCATTCCCATGTATGTAATCAGTACTACACTAGGTACAGTTACAAAAGACATAACAGATACACCTATATGCTGGACTGTTTTTACATATGTAAGCTTTATATTTGGTGACCTCTTCAGCATTCAGAAGAGTGTTTTGGGGGTTTTGTTGTTGTTCATTTTTCCATGTTATCCCAGCATATAGTCAGTGCCGGAGGGGAAAACACAAGGTGAACCATTTCTCCTTCCACTGGAGCGCGAGCCAGCGAGATGAGCAGTGAGGGAGAACCTCTACGGACATGGCAGGGCATCACCTTAATGAAAGCATAGATCTGTCAGAGCAATCCTGGTTTAGAGCCATTAATCAATGACAAAATAACAATGCCATGGGGACGGAGGAAAAAAATAATAATACCAGCAATCACAGGCCGACATTAGGTAGATAAACTGACTTTAGCGATCAATTTAGGCTTGCATTGTTGTTAGGTATCAATAATTGCCGAGCTACAGTCATACTGTGGTACCGAGGCAGATGTATACTCGGCTTGAACTGCACAATCACACAACCCAGATATCCAACACTCCAGAAAACATCTATAGCTGCAGGACGCATAATTGTCAGAGGTTTAGCTATACATTTAATCACATAGGTATGTTAATATAACAAAAAGTATAATAATCTCAAATTGGCAATAAATTTAAATAGTAGGTGGTGAAAAATCACCCTCCTCTGTCATATAATTGTTTATCTATTACTTAATTACTTCCGTGTAGCATGAATGGCAGTGGGGGAGTTCTTTATCAGTAGGAAAAGCTGTAAAACTCATCAAAATACAGTTAAAAGTCCAAGATTTATGCCCTACTTCACATTTTTTAAAGCCATCCATTTGGATGTTAGACACCCCTGCTTTAAGTCACAACCCTTTCACTTTTATCACAAAGACTGAAATCTACCTTGGTGTGTGTGTTTGTGTGTGTGTGTGTGCGTGCATGTGTGTGTGTGTGTGTGTGTGTGTGTGTGTGTGTGCGTGCGTGTGCGTGTGTGCTTCTTTTAATGTTTCCTAATTTTTATGATTCTTTTTACAATTCTATTTGTGACCCATTACTATATAGAAGGTTATTAACAGTGTTGGTCAAGTTACTTGAAAAATGTAATCAGTAACTAATTACTGATTACTTCCCCCAAAAAGTAATCCCATTACTTTTC
>VUQP01047441.1:0-14430 GCA_015108555.1 Coptodon rendalli
TGCGCTACTTAATTTGGATTGGCTGTTCTTTTATTTCACAATACATATCGTTATCGTTCTATCGCCCAGCTCTACCAGTTGGGAAACTAAAAGAAGTCATTAGGCATTTATTTTTGGTTCACCTTTAACATGACGATGCTGTTTACTCTGTGTTTGTTTGAGTTTGTGTGTGGGTTTTTTTTTTTTTTCAACACTTTAATACAGTTGACAGGAAGCTGCACGCTATTAAGCAATTATCCCCTTGAACCCTGCCAAGGAAGGCTGTAATGCATGTTATATTTTCTGATGCAGACTAATCTAGTGCTTAGGAAGTACTAACTTTGTTAATTAATTACTTATTTATTTATCTAGGTGGACAAATACCTTCACAACCTCCAGCTGTCAGATAAGACTTTGATGGATGTGTCACTACGATTTCGTCGAGAGATGGACAAAGGCCTGTGTAGAGACACCAACCCCACAGCTGCTGTCAAGATGCTGCCCACATTTGTGCGATCCACTCCTGACGGAACAGGTAATACCTGTTTCACGTACAGGATACTGTTCATATGAGACTGTAAAGAGTCGGTGTAAATGACGTGTCCAGTGAAAATGTGTTCCTTGAAAAAGGGGATTTTGTCTTGAGGCAAGATGTTCTCATCTCAAACCAGAAACTATTCAGGTAATTCATTCTTTAGGGAGTAAATCAGTGTAACAGGTTATCTAATTATAAACACAGCCTGACATGAGGGAGTTTCTTTTTAAGGGCAGGTTCATCTAAGGGCATAAATATAGAAAATTACACCACTGGTACAATCTTCTAGTGCCCAACTGAAACAGGGTTTTTTAAGCCTGATGTGCACACTAATATTTGGTGACGTCTAATATGTCTATTTATGTATTTATTTTTATAAGACAGATGAAACATGAACAGATATTCCTTACATTTGTTGTATGTGGTTTTTATTTATTGACTTGTTTACATTATGCCTGCGATAACTTAAGAAGGAAGTCACCTAGCATGTTCAAATTTATCCTATTTTTCTTATTTAACCATGAGAGTATCTACTACAAGGGTGAGGAGTAACACTGGCAGCCACCAGTAAATAATTATCTATTGATCTACTGATCAATCGATCTATCTTAATATATATCTATCTATATCTATCTATAGATATATCTTTATATCTATAGATATATATCTATATCTTTTGCATGAAGCACACATGAGTTAACATTTTTGATGAGCGTGTTTTTAATTACAGCTAGAATAATATATGAAATAACTGTTTGACAGAAATTAATTATTCACTTTCCAAGAAAAAAACCCCAACTTATATATTATAAATTTAGTGTGTCGGCAATGCAATAAGAAGACATTAATTTAGCTTCCTGGAATTGAAATAGAACTTTTTTTCTGATTGAACATTAGCTCATAAAATATTATTTCATAGCAACTTTGCTATCAATGCCAAACATACTATTAATAATATAGAATAATATTATACTGGGAAATTAAAGCACTTTTTAACATATATTTTTTGATCTATCGGGAATATTCTGGTTGATTGTGAGTGTTGTGCTGTATGTAACTCTGTGTTTATTCTTTTCTTGAAAGAACAAGGAGAATTCCTGGCCCTCGACCTTGGTGGATCAAACTTCCGAGTGCTTCTGGTCAAAGTCATGGGTAACGGCGAGCAAAAAGTGGAGATGGAAAGTCAGATTTACGACATTCCTGAACACATCATGAGAGGCAGCGGGTCTGAGGTAAGAGGCGTTCCACATTATGGAAGGCTAATTTATGTTTTTTCTTTTACCGTGTGCTTTGTTATTGCTGAGGTTTACGAGCCATGTACAAAGAAAGAAGCACGCACATTGACAGGAGAAATTGGCCTCACGGCAAAAAGAAAAGACTATGTCTTTCAGTTCTAATGAAATAAACTCTGATCCCTACAGTGTGCTAGAATGAGGTAAATACAACCTCAGATGAACAATTACGGATTACATTTTATACTGTGTCATTATTTATGCTCAAAGCATAAATGCAGAAGCAGGGTGTGCAAAACTACACACACTGCATCATTCAATAACTAGAACCACCAATTAATAAGTTAAAATAATAATGTTCAGTTTCTCACATCATTGTGGAGGAATTTAGGCCCACTATTTGCAGGCGTTCATTTCTTAACCGCTTTCTTAAGGTTGAGGACTGGACTTTCACTGGGACACTGGGACCTTGATTCTTTTCTCTTTCAGCTGTTCTCTTGTAGATATGCTGCTGTGCTTGGGATCACTGTTCTGTTGCAGAACCCAACTGTGGCCAAGCTCTAGTAGTCAACAGACGACCTCATAGTTAACTTTAGAAAACTTTTGGATACAGAGGAGTTCATGGTTGATGCAATGGCCTTGAGTTTGCAACTCTGCCAAATTAATGTGTGCTCACATGTTCTTTTCAGAGAGATGTTTCTCCTGGCAACCTTTCCAAGCAAGCCACATTTGTTCAGTCTTTTTCTAATAGTGCTGTCATGACCTTTAACTTTGAACATCCTCACCTGAGGTCTGTAGATTCTAAAATGTCTTGTGTTTTCTCTGAGCATTGAATTTACTATGATCTTCACTGGGAAGCGTGGCAGCTGTCTTGAACGTTTTTCCCATGTGAATAATCTTTTGATTATTCACATGGGAAGTTCACATTGTTTGGAAATGCCCTTCCAACCCTTCCCAAACTAATGGACAGCAAGCTACTGAAAACCTCTGCTTTTATAGACAGGCTCACACTTGCTGATGATCAGTTAAGTACATTTGATTAGCAGCACCTAGTATTTTGGCTTCAGTTCAATAATGACCCACTTTAACCTCCTAGGACCTGCCGTCCACATATGTGGACATCACATTTTTGGCTATTTTGACCAAAATACTCAATTTTGCTCTACATGGGCCTGATATCCACTTACGAGGACATTATGCTGCTACTGTTCTATCAAAATTTTAAATGAATATCCTCATTTGTGGCTCTCATTTTTCTTAAAAACAAAAATACGGTAAAAAAAATAATATGGAAATTCTTTGTTTTTTCATTCATCGGGCCCCAATATGCCCAAATATCAAAGAGAAATTAAAAATGCATGTCGTGGAAGAGTTCGGGTCTTAGGAGGTTAATATGGCAAACTTTTTTCATATACAGTGGTCAATCGCTATTAAGTGGTTCACCTTTCGCGGCCTCACTGTTTCGCTGATTTTTTTTTGTACAATTTTGGATGTTTGTTTGGTTTTTGTTTTGGTTGTTCTGCGTCCTGATTGGCTGTAGACCATCGTCAGTCAATCTCGTTCCGTGTCTCCTGTACAGTACAGAATGCGTTCAGCTTGTCAAATTTACATAAATCTTCAATTGCTAGCAGTGTGACTCTGAAGTGCTGTACTGTATGTTTGTAAGTTTTCTCCCCAACAAACAACAATGTCGACAAAACGTTTTGCACCATCAAAGGCACCTGCGGTAGAACCCACAAGGCAGAGGAAGATGCTAATATCGCAAAAAAAGTTGGACTTCTGGACATGCTAAAGGAATGTACAAGTTACCGCATTTAAGGCGCACAACATTATAAGGCACATTAAGCGAAACAAAACAGTCAGATAATTCATTAATGTTGAATTCTCTGGCAGCTGCTCTATTCCCATGTTCTGGACCTGAAAACAGGGTTTGATCTTTGGTTTCATTCTTTAATACTTTACTTATTTTTCTACAAAGGTTTGAGCTTTGAGAGTGTTTAAACAAGAGAGAAAAGTGTGAAAATGTGTAGTGAGGGGTTTGACAGCCTTAAAACATCTATAATAATTGTAAAAAACAAAGGTGGCTACTTCGCGGATTTCACCAATCGCAGGTTGGAACAGAACCCTCGTGATAAATGAGGGTCCACTGTAGTAGATTTCATCATAGTTAAACTAAATGTGCTAAACAAATCAAAACATAAAACTGTGTAGGTTAACAGTGGCCTAATTGTCATGGACACAGCAAAATAAATCAGCTGTCAGACAAACAAATACACTCAACTGCAAATATTGAAATTAGAAATTAAAAAAGTTAGAAACTAAAGAAAATAAAAGTTTTTTGCAAACTGGCAGACTGGGTTTTGGCAGGGTTGTCAGAAGTCATCACACAACAAACTAAAAACAGACAAATATGACAGATGCCAAGACCATCATGAATGCCAACCCCTGCTGAGCCTGTGGCTTTCTGTAGTGTCGTATCCACAACACTCAAAGTGTCTTGCAATTCCCCATCCACAAGCAGCCATTTTCATGGCCTCGGCATGGAGCAAGGTGAAGAGTGAAAAATAAAAAGCTCAGCAGTAGGTTGGGCTTTGAAAGAGAAAGAGAATGCAGTCTATATCAACACTAAATTAAAGAGAGCTCCATCTCCCCCGAAAACCGCAGGTGGCCTAAATCATGTAGCTCAACATGAAAACCAAAACAACACACTAATTAACAACCTCAGTGTCGCTGTTTTAAGACTGTTGAATTAAACTCAGTGCATGAAAGAGATCAAATGCTTGCTTTATAAATTTTAATAATATTGCAATAACAGTTAGGCATGTATAATTATCCTTTGTTTGTTTTAGAGTAACAAAAAAATGCTCGCGTTTTATTTTAATGTTGTGTAATTTTGTTTTGCATTTAACATCATACTACTGAGCATTAAAGGAGAGCATTACTACAAAGCAGCAGCCAGTTGCTGCCAATCAAATGTGCTTATTTAATTGTTTCTCCATTAAAGCAGAGGTTTTGAGAGTTTTCTTCTGTGGAGGAACCAGGTGTGTGTTAACACAGGGCCACAATCTTAGCAGATTCATGCCAGTGTTTATTAAGAGCTACATGCCAGACTCCGCAGGGCTCATTTAGCGTGTTAAATGTTAAAGTTTGTGGCTGTACAGTTAGAAAAAGACTGAACAAGTATGACTTCTTTGGAAAGATTATCAGTAGAAAAGCTCTTCTGTTTAAAACAAACATGGAGCAATAAAACTTATTTACTCATGTGTGTTTGCACAAATCTGTCCATAAATCATATATAAACCTGGTGTTTATAACCATACTTGTACCTGGATCTGTTTGTACTTTATGATTACATTTAAAAGTGCCTCTAACCATGTGTACAAACAAATGAATCAATGTTTTTTCCTTTAGGAAATTTGAACAAAAGTCTTTAAAATGTTGCAGATTCTTTGTAAACTGCAGGCAGCAAACACAAACCTGTTATATAAGAATGAGTTTAACATGGTTGCAAGAGCAAAATTGGATGTTGCTCACTTGTCAAAGTCTCACAGTGGTTTTGCGTGTTAAGTCATTTTTTGCGCAGGTTAAGAACTTTTCCATGCAGGTTTGGTAAATTGGGCTTGATGTGGTCTTGTTTTGCAGCAACAGGACCTGGCCACTTTCCAGTCATTGAGTTAGCCATGAACTCCTGTGTATACCAAAGTATTCAAGAGTCAAATGTGAGGCCATCTGTCTGACAGCTAAAGCTCAGCTGAAACTGGGTCATGCAGCAGGACAATGATCCCAAGAACAGCAGGAAATTTCCAACAGAACGCCTGAAAAAGAGTCAAGGTTTTCAATTGGACCAAACTGTAGTCTTGAGCTGTGCATAAAGGAATGCCAATGTAAAGTAGAGTGGGACGAAATTCCTCCACAAAAATGTTGATAAAGTCACACAGAAAACTATTACTTCAGCTTATTGCTGCTACTTGTGCTTCTACAAGCTACTTAATTCAAGGTGTTGAACTGTGAAGTCCTTTGAAAGCTTTCTTTATTGTATGCCTGTGTTAAGATGTTGTTTACAAGTGACATAGCAAAGATGTGATGAAGTGATGTATAAGACCATGTTAGCCTGTTCTTAACAGATTTGTTAGTAGGATTTAAACGGCTTCAGGACTCCTAATAATGTATCACAAGGTTCATTACACCAGCAGCATTGCTAGTTGGATGAACAATGCACACATGGATGGAAAATTAAAGATGCAATTTTTCATCTCGCACTTAATAAAAGAACTGACCTTTGTTCTCTTGTAGTTTTTTGACCACATAGCTGCTTGTCTGGCTAACTATCTGGACAAGATGGGCATGAAGGACAAAAAGCTTCCTCTGGGCTTCACCTTCTCGTTTCCCTGCCAGCAGACTAAGTTGGATGAGGTGAGTGATTTAAAAGTTCTGCCCTTAAATCACAGATTTGGATGGATTTCAATAAAGATTCAATTCAGTTAATTTCTTTCTTGTATTTCTGTTTAATTAGAACTCTTTTTTTTCTGTGTTTAGATATATACAGAGTTGAAATTGTTTAAAATATATTAATGATAAAATAACACAATTACTGTTACCATTTCAAGTTTGGCATTTTAGTTGTTTCTGAATGAGTCAGATTTTTGTTTTTGACCTCTTCAGGAGTTCAAACTGCTACCATGCATTAGATATCTCCTTTAAAGTGTTGCCTTTTCAGATCTGTGGCTCCTAACTGTAGCAGGGAGATATCTGGTTTTTAGAAATGTCTTGTCTGTACACTTGGCTGGTCATCTGATAACCTTTCTTGTCTGGACCACCTCAGCAAGAAGAAGGGGATGCGGAGAGCAGCGTTGCTCTGCTGTTGCATGAACTGGGCCTTTATTTTTTGTTCTTTCAGGGTATTGAAAATAGCGTGAAGTTTCTCTAATGGTCTTCTGCTGTCAGCTTTTACTCGCAGTAGTCAGTGAGGGCTTCATCACACTGCTGCTTTTCTCGGGTTATTACGTTGGCATTCTTTCTAACTCTTCTTTTGCTGTGCAAAAAGTGATGCGGTCCAGTCTGTGAGTATCTGGACACTTGCTCTTTGCGTTCTTGTTGATTTATTTCTTTATTTTACTACATTAAAGTGCCAAGTCTCAGTTTGTGTAAGTAAGGGAACAGCTGTGTGTTACATGTAACAGTTTTATGACAACACATTTGCCATTATTATGACAGCTCACTTCACTCAATAAGTTGCAAACATCTTCAACATTTACTGATATTGGAGTTTCCATCCTTGTTTCTAAATTGAGCGGCAAGTGCTGTGCTCCTCAATTTAAAGCAATCATGCTAAAAAGCCCTTTGTTTGCTTTGACCACATGTTTTTAATGCTTAATCGTATAATATTTAAAGAATCTAGCTGATTCTTAGCATGCACGATGCTTTTGTGTCCTTGTGCATTTTACCTGTTGCTTCCATCAGCAGTGAAATATTCAATAAATGACAATATCGCAGTTCTAATTTGACATACAGCCAACCTCCTATGCTTTTCCAAAGCCACTTCTATACTTACAATAATGGTTTGGGTTATGAGGCTTTTTTCCCCTTCAATTCAGTTTTTTCTCTTTCCATCTTTTTAAAGGAAGCTCATTTTAATTCATCAGTAGAAATTCGGTTTATGGAGGGTGGATGTTTTCGTAAATTGGCCCTAAGCGTACATCTTCAGGAGCTTTTTTTCCCCCCTGTGCACTCAAAAGGGTTTTTTTTGTCCACCATGCAGAAGACTTCCTCAGCTTTTGCTATTTTCTACTTTGTCTGTGCACCCTTGTGCAACAGATGAAACAAACTGATGTCTCTTGTAGATTTTTCTTTCTTTTTCTTTTTCTTTACATTTTTTTAGACAATTTGTTCTTCACGTTTTTACTTCTCAAATTGACAGATAACTCCACCACAGCCTAATATCCAACACTCACTCAGCTTGAACCCACAGGTGAGCACCTTTATCCATAAACATATGTTGAAACGACACACAGCTTCCTAAGGTTTTCGTAACCAAACCGTTCCAGTACTTTCAGACACAGTTTGGTGAAAGGGCTGAATCCTAAAGGTATATGTGCCTATATTACAGCTGAGACTTGGTACTTTAATGTTGTCTGATTATATTATTTTAGATTTAATGTACAAACCTGTTTTTACAGTGAAGATGGTCACAAGTTTTTGTGGCTATTTTAAAAATATGCAGTAAAACTGGTTACAGCAGACATGAGAGGAGGCATTCAGTCTTCTGTTTTTTTTATTTTTTACAAGATTTACAAAGTTCATACATTTTAAAAGGGAAATTATTAGTTAGCAGATAATTACTCTGGCTTTTTTTTTTATTACTAGCTGCCAGTTGCTAAGTGAACCTTTCCTGTTTCGTATTCGTCTGTAGTTTGTACTTGATGACTAACAGATAAAAAAAAATAAATGGGAAACACAAAGTTTCACAGTGTTGTGCTGAGTTCAAAATCTGAAATCATACCATCAATAGAAAGGTCACAGTCTCCTTTTGCCTGTGATGCACACAGCCCTGCACTGAATGTGTCACCTGAGGTAACATGTTCACTGTCACCACACATGACCTCAACACAAATCAAACTACTTAGTTTGGACTGTATATGGTGTCCAAGGTGATCCATCATCAGCTTGGACTGTGAACATATTTTAAAAGTCTTCACGGTGGACTGTCTCTGGGCTGAGTATAATCCTTCCAGCTTGAAATTTCTTATTGATAATACTCATTCATTTTTCTCTGAATGAATGCTGGTTAGAATGAGCAGCTTTCATGTCCCAGACATTTTACCAGGCTGTGTCATGGAACTTTATAAAAAGATAAATGTTTATCTTTGATTCATAGAGTAATTACCACCTGCTGTTTATTTACTTTGCTGTTTTAAATGTCCACATTTTACAGGGAAGAGTTAGCATTTAGTCGTTGTCAGGTTAAGTTATTATTAACACAGTGTGCGTTGCCACCTGAGTTGGGGTTTCTTACAGCCAGCGGTGAAGTGTGTTTCAGATTCTAGGTGATTTTTAAATCACTTTGGTTGATTCGCTCAATCATTCTGTGAGTTGATGAGGTGTGTAACAACTCTGAGCAATATATCATGAAATTATTTTTTAATTGACTTGTCTTGTTGTTTTTTTCCATCTGCAGGCTGTTTTGATGTCTTGGACTAAAGGCTTCAGGTCAAGTGGGGTGGAAGGACAGGACGTGGTCAGCCTTCTGAGAAAATCCATCAAGAAAAGAGGGGTAACTATCCAAATTTATAAACACTTGAACATTTGGAAAGCTATTGAAACAGTGCTAATTAGGTGTAGCTGCAGTTACATTCACTGGCTTGCCACTTTGTTAGGCACACCTTAGTAGTACTAGTTTGGACGTCCTTTTGCTTTCAGAACTTAATTCTTGATGGCATAGATTCAGCAATCGTCAGGAAACATTTTGGTCTGCACTCCCATGATGTCATCACAGTTTCTCCAGATTTGTCGGCTACATATCTGTAATGCAAAGTCCTGTTCTCCTGCATTCCCATAGTTACTCTATTCGATTGAGATCTGGTGACAGTGGAGGCCATTTGAGTACAGTGAAATCAGTGTCATATTCAAGAAAACGAATTGAGGATGATCTGAGCTTTGAAACATGACATGTTATCATGTGGGAAGCAGCCATCAGAAGGTGGGCATACTGTGTTCATACAGGGATGCATCAGGGATCAGCAACAATACCTCAGCTACTGTGGTGTTTAAAGGAAGTTTAACTAGCAAGTAACAAGAGGCCCACAGTGTGTAGAGCAGAAAACTCCACCCTTCTTTAAACTCATTTACAACTCTTTATGAAAGGTTGTAAGGACAAGACGGGAGAAACACCCTTCAACCATGTTATGAATGTTGGTTTTTCATAATTTGTCCACCAGAGGGCACTGTGCAGCTTTCCTGTTTGTATCATTTTTGAAACAGCAGGAATACAACAGAAAGTTGAGACAGATATACTGTAGATCAGCGGTCCCCAACCACTGGTCCGTGAGTCGTTTATTACTGGGCCGCAAGAGTTGAGGCTCAGGTGTGGAATGTATGGTTTTTATCGGTTGTTAACGTTATTTATTTATTTTTTTTAATCATATTTATCGTTAACTTGGTTTCCCTGGGTCTTTTCCCGTGTGTTATGAATAAATCTTTGTTTCTCAGTACCGGTACTGGTTTTATTTTGTTGTATTTATCCGCGACACCTTAAAGTCCGGTCCGTGAAAATATTGTCGGACATAAACCAGACCGTGGTGCTAGAAGGCTTGGGTACCACTGCTGTAGATCAGTGTTTCTCAACCTTTTGGAGCCACAGCACATATTTCACATTAGAAAAATCACATGGCACACCACCAAACAAAAATGTCACAAAAAGCATATTGGTCATTTTTCCCTGCGCACCAGGCATAGTGGAGTTGGCTTGGTTTGTCCCCAGTATACCTTTTTTGCTTTCATCTGACCACTACTCGTGCTAGGGCCTTCATCTGGGTCAGAATGACTACTTTTTCTTTTCAAATATTTATTTATTGCTATTACACGCTGTGTTGTCTCACTCACAGCATGATTTTATGCAATTTCTTCTTCATCTTCTCCTTCTTCTTCTTCTGTTTTACTGGCAGTTGGCAACCGATTAATTAGAGCAGGTCATTGTACTGCCCTCTAGTAGAAGAGAATGTAGTTGTTCTGCCCGTGACTCACACCAGCCGCTTGGTGTACTAATCAGGTGGAACCAGATAATCTTCCACAGCACACCTGATCATTTCTCACGGCACACCTATTTGCTGCAGCACAGTGGTTGGGAAACACTGCTGTAGAAGACTAATTTACAACTGAGGACTGCTAAATAATTACACGTAACACATAGTAGAAAAATCTTTTTATGTTTCATGTCCCGGAAAAAACCCCAAACCATTAGATAATATATCAGATTTTAAGCTTTGCTGTGTAAACTGTAACCTCAGACCAGTCAGCCTGGCACCGACAACTATGCTATGTTCAACGATGCCTGATGTATTAGCTGTTTGGTACACTGAATATTTGCCTTAACAGGTGTACCTAATAATGTGGTTCATCAGTGCTTATTCCTCAACCTGCAGGAAAAGATAGACTTGGGCACACATGAGAAACTCGGTGTAGAGGTGTTGTTTCTTTGATCCTGTCTGATTATAGTGTGAGGAAACATTGCAACATGATCTCAAAACACGCCTGACACCACAAGGCAAGCCTGCTCGTTTTACTCCACTGTTTCACGACCAAATCGTCCTAATCGTTAAATCCCACACGTCAAGAAGAAACATGCCCATCTTGACAGTGATCAAAATCATCCAACCACTGACTCCTTGTCAGTGGTTGGATGATGAAGAGCATATAACAGAGCAGATGAGCAGATCAACCACTGGATCTTGCATCACTTCTAAAAGCCTTTCTAATTTCTTCAGTAAGCTGTCTGAAGTAGTGGAAAGACTCAGAACAACATGAGTAGACAAATGCAGACCACCAGCCTGACTTGTTCTGCTGTGCATCTGCCACACTGTTTGCTGTGAGACTGTTATATGGTCAGACTTACCGATCAATGCAAACATGTCCATGCAAGTTGATAATTTTCATGTATCCAGGGGCTTTATGAATCATCTTCATGAGCATGCATACATGGGGAAAAGGAGTAATGACTGAACCCAGTGCCAAAACTAGAGTTTATGGTGAATTCTGAGTATACGCGAGGCTTTGCTCACCTCAAACAAGATATTTAGTGTGTCTGTTGACAACAAACTTACAACTAATTCACACTGGCTCTTTTGGAGCAGCAAATGGTAAAAAAGTACAAATGGTACAATGTGAAAGTTTGCTTTGGTTTCTACGTGAACACACAGTGCCAAAGAGCATCCTGGTTGGAGCTCGTATGCAAATCGTGTACTCTAAGGGAGGACTGATATTAAATAAATGGAGCAGATACAATAGAGCCTTTGCAATGTGAGTGCTCGGGCTCTAATAACTTGGAATAAAAGGTCTTTTTGTGCAGGCTAACACTACATGTGTCTTGTACAGGTGACCTGGGGTAATGACAGCATGAGCTGCTGCATTGTGCCTTTTAAAGATATCAATGATACTTCCAGCTATAAGTATGGAAGGTCATCCACAATAACTAAACAAATGTCCTCAGCAAACCTCAGCAAGAAAACACGTTTAGATAAAACACCTGAATAATGTCCTCATAAAAACTTAAAGATTGATTTCAGTTTAGTAAATTAAACAAAATGAAGTGCTGAAGTAAATCCAAAATACTTTGATGCAAGAAGTAGTGAATTCAAATGAAAGCTTGTTTTAATAAACAGATTCTCATTGCAGGACTTTGACATTGACATTGTGGCTGTGGTCAATGACACAGTGGGAACCATGATGACCTGTGGCTTTGATGACCGTCACTGTGAAGTTGGTCTCATTGTAGGTAAGTCTAATGTAGCAGTGACTATAAATGGATTATGAGGGTCAGTAAGACTTCTGCCACACAACAGTGATGTAACACCCATTAAACTGCATCTTAAGGGATAAACTGCTCCATCTGTTTTCTTCTTGGTTAAAAATATCGATGTTCATGATCAATAAAAAAAAAAAAAAAATCTTTTAATGCTGAAGGCCATAATATGTGGCATCTCACTGTTGCACTCAAAAAAGAAATTTCCATGGCCCTGTTGAAGTTTCTTATTCATCTCTATTCAGTTATTCAACTTTTCCTTAATGGATTTCATTCAGATGCAGTTCCTGCTGCAAAGTATGATATTATTGTTATAGTATTATATTTGTAACTTGTATTGTAAAAAATATATACAGACTGGAATAGATAGGTGGAGGAGAGGAATGAGCACTCATGCTTTCACATTCATCTTGTAAATATAATCTTAAATGTGCCTACTAACCCCAGCCCACCTCTCAGTCAGTCATTATATAGTTACTGATAGAGTTGTTGCTGTGAAATCTCTTTTCTCAAGGAACGGGGACCAACGCTTGCTACATGGAGCAGATGAGGAACATTGGTGTTCTGGATGGTGACGAGGGGCGGATGTGTGTAAATACTGAGTGGGGTGCTTTTGGGGACGACGGGGCCCTGGAGGACCTACGCACTGACATTGACCGGGAATTGGATGCAGGCTCATTCAACCCTGGCAAACAGCTGTGAGTGTGTTTGTTCTCACCTGACTTGGTATTAGATAAAACTTCCCACGCTGGTGGCTTCACAGGCAGGCGGGTTTGAATTAGAAGTCATTCTCTCTGATTTCCATTCATGTGGGCATATTGAAATACTTTGTCTGACTGCTTCACCTTTGTTGGTGTTGTTGCTGATATTATGTAAATGAGTTCTGTCAAAAAAGTCAATATGTCCTGGAACATTTGAGGTTTTGCAGACATGTGGGAACTTGTTCAGTGTTTTGGACATGTGACAATCATGTAGGATCAAGTGAATAAGGCCTCAGTCACACAGGCCTAGAGATTGGTCCATGACCATCTGGCAACCACCGGTCGTGAGGGAAAAATGAATATTCGGCTCTGCTAATACTGGCCAGCTGCTCTCAGAGTAACAGTGAAAATGAAAAATGCGATGCAAACTGGAAATGGAGCCCTTCAGCACTGCAGCCGGCAAATTTCAAAAGGCACAGCTAACTATTTCTGGCTTATGTTTCTTTAAGTTTTACTGCTGCTTGGCTAGTTGTTGGAGTATTTGCAGACAAACATGAAAAACTAAAGGTGTCCTGCTGGGAGGTTTTTGGTGCAGCACCTTCTTTGCAACTGATTTCACCCATCGACAGCCATCAACCTGCAGGAACCACTGGCAACCAGTCAGAAAATCACATTTTTCCCTAGCAACCAGTGGTTGTATCACATCCGGTATAGTGGACAGTTCTTGATATCACATGAGAAACCTCAGTAACAGGTCTGGGCCCAGACAGGGTTTAATGGGGTGAGGTGATGGATTTAAGTTTGCGTCAGCTTAATTTCCAGTGACAATAAAGCATACAGTGCATCACAGAGAGATTAAACAGTTCACATACTTCAATGAATGACTTAGTTTAATGCCTAATTGGTGGATCATTATTACCATGTTATGTTAAAACATAAATCAAACTTTTGCCAGTTTATTTATTAAAATCTTTGTAGTTCTGACTGTCTCACACTTGTCTAAAATTGTTATTTGTTTATGTCTAAAAACATAAAAATAATAGGCTGTAAGTACCGTTTATCTGTTCCGTCTCTGAAACATTGTAATCTGAAGAGCGATGCACACAGAGACGTTGCTGCAGTGATTCCCAAACTCTTTACTACTACCTGCATTCACTGTCTGGCTTTGGTGGACACATTTAGTATATGTGTGTGAATACACACACGTGACACATTATGATAGGAAGTAGTGATGGGTCGTTCGCGAACGAAATGGCTCTTAGAGCCGGATTTTTGAAGTGAACGACGCGAGCCGGCTCCTTATCGCGAGCCGTGGGGTTTTTTTCTTTTCTTTCTCTCACTCTCTCTCTCTCGCACTTTTTTTTCCGCTTCACTCCGCACGCGAGCCTTGTGCTTTGCGCTGGGCAGAGGGGGGAGGGGCGGCAGTAGCAGAGGAACAGAGCGGGAGGGAGAGACAGAGAAAGAGAGCCA
>VUQP01047446.1:0-38991 GCA_015108555.1 Coptodon rendalli
AAACGCTCAACTCCAGGTACACGACACCCAGCTGGAAACACTTCACGCAAGTCGAGCTGCCCGAGATTCACAGAATTTACAGAAAATGTTACATTTTTGTGATTTATATCGTTATCAGGATGATACATGTCTTATATCGGGATATGAGATTTTGGTCATATCGCACAGCCCTACTGTCCCTCTATTTAGAAAGGCAGAGGCGTCATGGTGTAATTATTTTACATGTAGTTGTTTTTTTCCTGTGTAATAATATTCAACATTGCTATTAATACATTTTTCAATCCCTCTGCAAAATGGGTTCAAAAACATAAACTGTGGGATCCTGTTTGTCCGTGATTTGAACCAGGGGAACAAATCGTGGCAGGATCAGCCTGATGTTATTTGTATCCCGCTGTAACTTTACTGTATAAAGAGCTAACATCTCCAAAATGTCAGGAGTAGTTAGTCATTACAACAAGTGTTTGTGAATGTGAACTAAAAATCAAGAATGTGGGATACTGTTCGTCCGTGATTTGAAGAGCCCAGCGCGTGCTCCCGACGAAGGGAAAACCAATTCTGCAGGGAGACCTACCTTGGCACTTGTGCAGGTGAAACCAAAGGGAAGAAATGCTTCACCATATTTTCTAGTCTTTGGCTTAGAATGAAATTGGTTTGGAAACATATTCAGCGATGCTTCATCTCCTGCTTTGCGTTTGTGGAGGCGCCCCGTGCTAGCAGTGTCCAAGCATTGTTTTTTTTGTTTTGTTTTTTCATACCGCGCCCCCCCTGCAATGGCTCTGTGCCCCCCCTAGGGGGCGGGCCACACACTTTGGGAAGGTCTGATTTAACCTATCTGATAACTCATTGCTCACGAGTCGCACAGGTCTAGAGACTGGCTGGCAACCATTAGGCAGCCACTGGTCATGAAAGAAAACTGCTTTCTGACCAGTTAGTGAGAGGTTGCTGGCATTCCTTAGCTGAAACTGGTTGCATAGAGGTTCAGAGTGCTGCACTGAAAAACCCCTTGTGATTGCTTTGATAGCAGATTGCCTGCAGTTTGCATAAAAGATGCCAACTGCTCATCAAGCAGGAGTGAAACCTGTAAAAGTGCAACACAAGCCGGAAACAGAGACTGTTTGCTTTCACGAAAAAATGTTCGCCTTTTGAAACATGTTTGTTTCAAGTGTGTTCTCCATTTCCAGTTTGCACAAAACATATTTTTAGTGACCGGTTGGAAACTGGTAGCCAATTGACCGCCAGTTGATCGCTAAGGAGTCATTTTGTGCCTAAACGAATAAAATAGATGTGCATAATTACTTTTTGAAAAACATCTCCAGTCTGAAACGACATCTCACTCATGTGGTTCTTCAGGTTGGAGCACTTGTTGCATTCTCCTTAATAAGCCTTTGTATTTCACAAACAAACAAAATGTCAATTAGTGACTAATAGAAGTATTAACAGGCGGCTATTTTAAGATTTGGATCAAGCCAGGCTAGCCGTTCCAGCTGCGTCTGAGCTAAGATTGTGAGTGGCATCAGTGTATTTCTCAGAATTACCAGAAGCTATTTCTTTAACAAATGATCAAATCATTGCTTACTTCCTTTTAATTTGAATTGCACTATGCTGTATAAGAGGCTCAATAAAAATTTCATTTGAAGGCTATTTCCACGTTAAAATCTGCAGATGTGTTTAATTCTATAAGACACAAACTTTAAAAGACATGCAAAGGTGTCAATGTTGCTGAAACACAAAAACCTCTCTTTGAGATACCCTTACCTGAGTGTCATATATCTGACACCATCAGTTTATAACGTAGAGCTGAAATCCATCTACAAATCGTTTCTATTTCAATGAGAGTTTAGTTGCTGCTCCAAATATTACACATACCAACACTATAGCCCTAAATACTGGTAGACAAGGGTTGGATAGCAGAACAGGGAGCTGGAATAACAATAGGGGTTTGCTAATAGGCAAAGTAAACACCCTGTTTGCTTCTCTGCTGACAGTCTTTGAACAAAGATTCAGAGGTACTGCCTGAGGTGCAGATATGAATATTTCTAAGGAAGGTTTCTAATGAACGCTCCAACAAAGAGGCCGAGTCTTTTACAGACAACATGCTTCTGTTGCTGTGTGAGTCCAGTCATCTGATAGATCTCTGAAAAGTTTGCCTTATGTAACCTATGTGTCACATTATAAAGTCATAATTTAATCTTGACACCTGCTCCGGGCTGGTTACAGTGTTTGTGTGCGTTTAGGCTCAGTGAGAAGGGCGATCGTGTTCATGCTGGTGACACTGGTAAGGTGTGGTGATGGGAAAAGTGGGCCAACTGGTCTTACATTCAACTCTCTGACTGCTGTTTCAGTTTTCTGTTGTTTATCCTTTTTTTCAGTCTTCAATGGATGTTGTCATTGTCACATTTCCATCACTACGATCCACGTCTCGTATGTTAAAAGGTAGACGAGGGGGTGCATGTTTTTCTCCTTTATGTTCACACGTGTAATAAAATAAAACGATTATGTTATTATACAGTGTGTATATATAAATATCTCTCTATTTGTACATTAAAAAATTTCGGAAACATTCATCTAAACTCAGAAGACAACTGTGATGCTTTAATTCAGGGGTGTCATACATGGCAGCTTTTCCTATTGATTAGACCTCCTTCATGGCCAATTACACTACAAAGTAATTAAGTATAAATAAACAATAAAATGACAGAAAAAGTTCCAGTTTCTTCCCTATAAAAAAAGTTTTTACACTGGTTCTTTTTAAATTTTTCACCAAACTTTTACCAAATCTGTTTTTAGGTTCTGTGATAGCTCACTTGGTTGAGCAGGTGACCCATGTGCTGAAAAGCTGCAGGGCACCTGCATGTCATTCCCCTGTGCCCGTCCTTGGTTTCCCATCTAATAAAGGCTAAAACAGCCATTTTATTGGATTTAACTGATGATTTTTTATTTCATGGATCACGAGGACCTTAAACACGGCATGTACAGTTACAGCTCACTCCCTGTTCATTGAGATAGGTTTTTCAAAATAAAAGGCTGATATGAATCAAGACAGCAGCTCAGGTATGAGTTGGCCTAAGGGGCATGGGACATATATTCTTAGGTTTTACTCTCAAATATCAACAAATATATTGAAACAGAAATGTTTTCACTTCTACACAAATACAGGGCAACATTTGTTAGGTTTTCATCTGACAAACCGCAACAGCTCGTTTCACATCAGCCAATTAAATCTGAGTATACGCGTCATGGTTCAGGTTGTTTAGCAGAGGAGGTTAACATTTTTCTAACCTTTACACCAGAGGTCTAAGTGCTCATTAATCATGGAAAAGTTAACCGACAGGTCACCTGGAATTCATGGATTTGGGTTTTTCTTTCTTTTATTTAGGCTTTCGCACGTGCTCTTTTTTGCTTCACTAAAGAAGTATTAAAGTTTCTCAGTCAGTTTCTCGCTGGCAGATAGTGAGTAAACAGTTAGACTGAGGTCACTGAATGCAGCAAATACATTTTCTGTTCAAAGTAGAAAAACCTAGAGGGCAACAACTAAAAATGGGAGCCAGAGCAGAGAATTTCTTCTTGTTTTATATATCTCCTTGAAAGCACAGGTGATTTCAAACTAGATTTCTTGATTAACCCATACAAGGATGTCGCATTCAAGAGCGTCTGTGGCCTTCGGCCTTAAGCTGATGTCATCAGATGGTGCCCAACTTTCACGGGGTGTTTTGACCCTTTACTGTGACACCCTCCAGTTGGCGACTCAGCAGTGGTGGCCAAATCACTGCCAACCACCCCCAGGCTTCCAGCACTCCTCCTTCCTTTTCTGCTGCTTCCTCACTCGTGCATATAGCTTTATTTTGCTTTTTTCCTGAAACTCCGAGTGCAGTGAGCGCCGCACTGTGGATGCGGACTGGGAAACCTGTACGGAAACAGCCATGGTTGCCACCTTTTCTCTACACACAAACCGGGAGGAGGTCTTGAGAGTTTAGGCTCTGCCTTTCATAGGCTTCACAGCGCTCTCCCCATAAAACCATCAGTTGCACAAGGGTGAGCTTCTTAGACAGCTCTGTCCAGACGACTATGTCAGACTTGTCTGGATGATCACGTTCCATCTTACCAAGTTAATGATAAGCTAATAAAATTACAGCTCTCTCTGTTGATAGAAGTCAGTGTAGCACCTATATGACAGTAATCATTCAAATAAGATGTTTGTTTAATTACACTTTGGATCTCGTGTTTACGTGAAAACAACAATGATATAATCGGTTACTGTTCCCTCAATGCCCCGTAACAAACAGAAGAAGCAATATTAAAAGTTTTGTAATTACAAGGTCCAGATACTCTGGATGGTCCAAAATAATCTTGGTTGTGCGACTTGGTCCTATTCTGAGTCCGATTTTGAGTCAATCCAAGAAAAACTGAAACAAATATTAATAATAATAATGAATATACATTTATTAGGCTAAATTAAGGAGACAACTGTCTATGTTTGCGGCTCCTTAACTCTTTTTTGTGTTGATGTCAAATGCACCGTGTGAAAATGTCACAGTAGGCTAATCTGTGACAGCTGTCGCTAAATCTAGTCACAAATCTCTAAGTTGCACTTCTTTTTTTTTTATTGTGCTGGTATTCGGTTCTCGGTTTGGTGATTTGGATGTTTGAGTGTTTTAAACTCTGAAAATATATATACTGCGTCAGCTTGTATGCATGAGTGCTGCTCTATTCATTCAGTGAGTGAGTGAGAGCGACGCAGAGCAGCAGAAACACACCAAAAATGATACTGCCTGTGGACACTGAATGAATATCTGAGTATTCATATATTTGGGTATAGCTCTAAAGGAAATGTGTGACAGTGTGGCTGTTTTAATCAGTACACACGGGCACAGATAGAGAAGCTCTGTGGACATGCTGATTCAGTGTGGACAGTGTGTCAAAACCAAAACACCAGCAGCCATTTGCTCCAACCGCTCTTCCCGAACACAAAAAGCAAGAGATCTCAGAGGGATCGAGACAGGAGGAGTGCGGTGCTGTCACAAGACTGGACTACTCATGACAACTGTGACTGCACTGTCACCCTCGCTTTGGCAGTTTGAGCAGGTGTGGGGCAGTGAGATAAAAATGGCCATTTTACCACCTGAACTTTCAAGCTTCAGTCTGTGACATGAGATCATTTCCTTGCTGCAAAGCAGAATAATTCGTTAACTCAAATAGATGAATTTAAAATGTATACACAATATGGGTGCACCTGTTCGTTAACATAATTATCTTATCAGCAAATCACATGGCAGCAATGCGGTGCATTTAGACAGGTAGACATGGTCGAGACGACCTCATGAAATTCAACCTGAGCATCAGAACGATGAAGAAAGGTTCGAGCTGATCTGAAGGCAACAATAACAAATAACCACTCGTTACATAATAAGACATGCAGAAGAGCATCTCTAAAGGAGGGGCAGCAGAAGACCACACCTGGCGCCACTACTGTCAGCTAAGAATAGGAAACTAAGACTACAATTCTCTGACGTTCAAAGCATGAATCAAACCTGTCCTGTATCAACAGTTCAGGCTGCTGCTGGTGTAATGGTGTGGGGGATAGTTCGTTGGCACACCGTGAACTGAGCATCACAGCTTTTATGACCACAGTGTACCCATCTTCTGATGGCTGCTTCCAGCAGGATAACACTTCATGTCACAAAACTCAGATCATCTCAAACTGGTTTCTTCAACATGACGATGAGATCACTGTGCTCAAAAGGCTGTGATGGCTTAGAAATTATCTTTAAACAAAAAAATAATATCCATGATATATAATGAACTAGTCATAATGGCACTAAAGCCGAAACAAGAACCACCTTGTAGATTTGGAACCATCCTGTCAGATACCTGTATCACACACATTAGAGTTTTCTTTAAACCGAATTAAACCGGATCAACAACCGATTCCATTTTGCTGAGCTGCGAAGCTGCTGGCTTTTATCACACACATATGCGTGCACGCCTTAAAACAAACATATACCCAAAGCAATACTGAAAACAAAGCAATTATTGACTGGATTTCCTCGTAATCACCAGCGACCGTTGTCACCCTCTGCATTTCCCCGCTGAAAGGAAACCGTAGCCTTCGATAAGGTGGTCAATTTAGGCCTCTTATCTGCCCGGAGGCTTTTAAAATCAAGCTGAAATGTCAATACGCTATTTTAAAGTCGGTGTAGTGACCCATGGCTTTATCCTGCTTTTCATAGCTTGCTATATAACGAAGAGGAGATAACCTTGCACACCTGATAATGCTTCCCACAGAACTTTTGAGCATTTCTGCAGCTCGCACAAAGACGGGAAGAACTCTTCAATGTGTGTCACGAGACAGAAAGAGTCTCTCCTTCAAAGTGACACTCTGGATTTTGTGTGTTTGACAAGTGAGCTCGGCTAGCTGACGCTGAGGTGGCTGATTTGAATGAGCCAGGTGTGATTAGGTGAGTGTATCCATGGTGAGTTGTCAGGGCAACCCATTTACGTGAAGTCATTCCTCATTAGCGGATCTCGGGCATTCTTTTCACGTTAAACTCCACGTACGGCCTGCTGTGTAAACAAGTGCGTGCACGATTACACAACGTGCTAGCGGTGTGTCATTGCAAAATATGAAAATATCTCCTCTAATTTTAGCTGCGAGTGCATGTGTGTGTGTTTGCGCATGTGTAATATGATGTGCTGTGTACAAACATCCTTTTTGTGATGGCCTTGGGCGGCAGTCTGATGAAAACAAGTCCTGTCTCCTCTCTAATACCCAGCAGCCCACACTTATCAATAGCTCTCCCTTCGCCTCGCTCTCTCACACTGCGCACAGACCTGCTGCTGTTTTTCCTCCCGTGGATCCTCCTGACCCAGGAGCCCTCCACAGCGCTTTAGCAAGTAAACAAGCCCACGAAGAGCCTGAGAAGAGTGCAGTTTTAAATAACGCACAGCCAGCCAGGTAGAAGTGAATATAAAGAAGTTCAGCTAATAAAAAAAGTGGACCAAGGCCTGCAGCTAATATGAAGTGTTTTCATTTTCTCCACGGTGATGTCTTCAGATGTTATTCTTTTATCTGTAAACCACTATAAAACTCAAAGAGATTCAATTTACCATAAAGTCAAGTTTTCACACTTTTTATTTGCTTGGTTAAACCACAATAATCATTCGCCTGCTACCGAGACCGCTGCAGATGACTTTTTTTAATCTGTTTTCATTAACCCTGTCTCCTGATCTCATTCCATGAATTTACAACAGAGATAAACCTCTCAACTTCAAGATTGTTTTTACACATATAGGCCATTTGCTTGGGTCCAAATCAGTTGATGAGCTTCAAGTTAACTAAAAGGCGTCACTGCAAACCACATGAGAACATTCTGTCTGCTTACTGGCCAGATGTGTATGAGGTCAGAGCAGGAAGAGTTTATACTGGAAGAAGGTGCTGTGTTCTGGACTATTGAACAATATGGAGGATGCACTGCAGACATTCTCTGCTACATCCCAGAATGCAAAGCATACCTGGCTGCAGGAAGGTGTTAAGCTCAAACATGTGTACACCTAGTAGTTGGTTTCCGTCACATTCACCCATAAAGAAACCCTTCTGGGGTTCGTTTGGACCCAGACTGCAAAAACCTCCTCCAAAGACTCTCAGCTGTCACTCTCTACGACCGAGTGCGACTACAGTGTTCACATTTGCATAAACCAACTGCACCACAGTGCACAACAGGAACACTTGAAGTGCTCATTTTCCTTTTGACTGATTTTTAAGTTGTTTCGTGTAAAAAAGTGAGAATTTCCTGGTGCCCAAGGTGACCCACTGTGGGTCAAACAAAACAAGTTAATGATTAAAAAGCAGGGACTGGCACATGTGGGACGTGTGGAGCTCCTACTGCTGCTCCGCTCCGGTCCTGTGCCGGTGTTTTTGCCGTCTCCGTGCCTCGCAATCCCCGTTTGGCTCTTTCATTTGCATTATCATCATTTGCTTTTCGCATGCACGTTATATCTCATATACTTGGACATATTTAAAGTGACCAAACTGTCTTTGCAGCAGCCCGAAGTATCATCTTGAAATTAATTAATCAAAGCAAAACGGATGATTTTTCTAATAAATTTAAATGAATGTAAAATGCACACTGGTTCATGTTTTCTTGATGATTGTTGCCCTTGAACATGAGTCAAATATCTTAATAAAAATAACCCTCTTCTATAAAGAAAATAAAGGCCAGATGCACATCCACAGGGCGTTCAAAGGAAAGTCAGATTTACACAATAAATGTTAATGATAAACCAAAAACAAACAGACCACAAAGTACACAAACACTGCACTGCCTGCTATGGAACAAAGTTTTGCTGTATAGCTACACTGACAATAAAGTCTTATCTCCTGAAGGCCAGATTTACATTCCTTGGTTTATTAATCAGAGGGTCACTATCATTACAGTAAAGGCTTCAGATCATCAGCTAGCAGGTAATAATAGATCGGCTTTTACTCTGACTGTATGGTGGCAGAGCATTACAAACTGGTCTTACATAATCCAGATACTCCCAAAATGTTCTTTCACTCAACCTCAATCATTCCATCAGTCTGTAGATTAATAAATGCTATCTACCTCCTATCTAGCTGGCAAATACACAGGCTAGCATCATGTGAACTTTAAGTGCTGCCAATGATTCGGATGACCCTTTTGATGGATTCTCTAAGGGCGATTTCACACCTACAGTTAATTTATTGTGGTCCGAATCGGAAAAGAAAAAACTCCAAGTGAACAAAAACACATCACTACAAATCTTGTGAGGACAGTTAGTTAGCTCATTGGTCAGAAGCACAACAAAAGTAAAAACAGGAAGAAGGCAGTGTGGCCTGGTGGATAACACAGAGAGTTTACATTAATTTTACGGCCAGTTACTAGCCCATGCTGACCGTGCATGTACATTTATGTACTCAGAAGGACTTTTTTATTACCTCAGAAGTTAGACATGAATAAAGACAGAAAACTAAACAGCAGCAACTTTGGAGAGTTATTGAGGGTTGGGCTAGCTCCCATTTAATTGTGTGCTACTTGGTGGCTAGCTACAGAGCTAGTTAGGATAATATAAACACATTAGCACAGGGGTAGGGAACGTTAGTCCTCGAGAGCCGGTGTCCTGCAGGTTTTAGATCTCACCCTGGGTCATCACACCTGACTCAAATGATTAGGTCATTACCAGGCTACTGGAGAACTTCAAGACATGTTGAGGAGCTGATTTAGCCATTTAAATCAGCTGTGTTGGATCAAGGACACATCTAAAACCTGCAGGACACCGGCTCTCGAGGCCTGGAGTTCCCTACCCCTGCATTAGCAGAATGAAGATGGAGGATGAACATTAAATTTGTTCCCCTCAGTAAAAGTCAATTTAAAGGTCCCTGACAGCCAGCCACAAATTAAATCATATGGCAGGAAAAAGACGCCAAAAACTGAGCCAACTTCAATCAAAAGAATGGTCGAGATGATCCATCCACAACATGAGGTTAGTCATCAATATGCTACTGCGTGGTCTGGATGACTTCCTATGAAAAATTCCAGATCCTACGCTTCATATATCCACTCAAAATCTTACTTAGGCTCAGAGTGATTCTTTTCTGAAGGGTTCAAAGATTTGGTGCCTGTCAAATCGCGAGCTGGGCTGTAGTTACATCGTGCGGTTTTAAAACATGACCTTAAAGATGTGCTGCGCATGAACAGGTAAAGTTAAAAAACAGAAAGGCCGAGAACAACCACAGATTATTTTTAGAGACTTGTATATATTAAATAAAACACAATAAAAGCCTCAATTAACGCAGTAGGAGCCTGGACACAGAAGCACGGTTGACACCTCATCACTTAACAAGTAGGTGGTAACCTGCCACGTCCCAGAATGCAAAGGTGTTTAAATTATACTTGTACACCTCAGTCCACAGCTTAGTGCGCCTCCCGTGTTCACACCTGCACATATAAACCACACAGAGGTGGAAGAAAGAACCTGAATTCGATTTAAACGGACTAAACTTCACAAGACTAGACAACTTCAAGAAAGAAAATTTTCACTGAACCAACACAGACTAAATTCCACTATTGCCACCATTAAAAACGTGCTTAGGTCAATCAGAACATGACTAACACCAGTCTAAGAAACCTAAATCAATGTTTTTTTTAAATGTACTGATTTCACAATCGGTGGATGTCGGATATGCAGGTCGTCTATGACTCAGCAGCCCTGCATTCACTGCCTCGTACAGTATGTCAGTCTTTATACACTGAAGGCTTTTCATGTTGGTTTAAGCTTTTTCCCCTTCTTATTCTGGTCATTTTAGTGCTACACCTCTTTGTTCTGTTATCTTATTGGCCTTTTAGTGATTTCTCTGCTCGTACACTTCAACACATCCAAGTTAAAGAGACACATTACCTGCGCCAGCTATTTCCTACACTGTAATGTAAACAGCAGCACTGAGTTGTTCTCATGTTTGTGTCCTGATCCTGCAGCACAAAGCAAACTGCACCTGGGGCGAATGGTATTTGCATGCACTTTAAATGTCTGGGTTTGTGTAATAAGCTGCCAGTGGGTGGAGTCAGCCACGAAAGGCAAGCAAATGGACTAATACAAACCACAGTTGAGTGTAAATCACCAGCCAAGGCGTGGTGACTCGCTCCTGCCTCACTCCACCAGTCTCCACGCTAATTTTTAGGGACACAATTTTACTCAACAAAGGAAATACTTTGAAAAGTTAAAGGAGCTTTTAGAGGTGGAGCTCACACACCTGAACATTTTGCACCTTGCTGTAATCGATGGTTTTCTTTATCAACAAATCTGTGGAATAATTTGGACAAAACTGCAAGTTGAAGGAATCTTGAAAGTGACTTAAAGAGTCAGTCTTCAAAAACACAACAACAAATCACCAGCTGGGGCGACTTGTCTGGTTCTGAGAAACATATGGTTGTCTAGGGGAAGAAAAATCCTTCGCTTTCCTTTATTTGTGACTTTCATGATGGGTTTATGGTCTCAGTTGTGAGGTTTAGGTCATATTGAATCATTTATGCTCACTTTTAAAGTCAGAAAATGCTCATCGGAAAGCTACTTGTCAGTCACACGCCATTAACCAATGAGCGTGCAGTATTCCTAAGTTTCACATTCAGACCCATCGTCGACAAGATGGCGACAACTGGAGGCTTTCCAAGGTGACTTCCATAACCACTGGGTGATGTCACAGCGGGCCCCATCCATCTTTTATACTCTCTATAATAATCTAAACGCCGTCACTGACATATAACAGCTGTACACGAGGGCACGGACCCAGAAACAAAGTCTCCACTGACCCTGGGTTCACTGAGCCAGCGTGTTAGATGTGCAAACACAGCCCAAGGCCATGTACACGAGTGTGGGGGGTGGAGGGGGTCACCAAATCGAGACCACTCCTCCTGCAACCTCCTCCTGCTCCTCTACCTGTCTACTCCAACTCAACAAGCCTCAATAACAACAGCTTTCCACACTCTCATTCACTTCACCTGAACATGACCAAAGAGCTCAGGGTGTTATGGAAATTTTTTAGCCTGGCTTACATCCACCGAAGCATGCTTTAAATTTGAATTACAAACACTGTAGTTAAACTTTTTACACCCACATGCCAGGAAAAGACAGACAGATGATAAGAACAAGAATAATAACTATTTATTATTATTATAATTATTATAAAGGATTTCAAACAGCTGGCTTGTTGTGAGCTTTTTCATAAATAGTGAGGGCTACACTGGGAAAATATCTTTAAAAAAAAAATCAAATGAGATACATATATTTACTTTAGTTGTTTTAGCGCAGTAGGTTAAAGAGTCATACGTGCAGCAGGTGCACTCACACCTCCACTGTCACTGTAAAAACTGCCTCAAGTTGTGACTATGCAAATCAAAATGCTCTAAACCATGTGTGTGTGTGTTTTAAACTTTAAATTTTGTGTTACTGTGGCACAGCACGACTGTAACACACTTAGGTTTTATTTTATCTGTGCCTGTGTTCTGCCTGCTGTGCTTTCTGATGTGGACACTTGCGCCATATGGCTGACATCACAGCACCGGTCCACCTGTTGACGGTGATTAACCGCCAAACAGCACTTTAATAACATCCCAGCAACACTTTTCAAACTCAGCCTTTTCAAACTCACTGTAAGCAGCACACGAAGGTTAGCGATAAAACAAACACTGTTTCAACCTACCTGTCTTGGTGAGCGAAGGTGTGGCACTTTGCCCCAGGTAATCAAAAATGCACGGATGTCATTTATCTAGCTTCTCTTCCGGTCCTTTTTTTAATGTCACTGAGTGAAAGTTAAAAACTCAGGTGAGAAAATAAAGAGTCCGGACATGGTGAGCCACAGCTGCTTTCCTTAGTTTGGTTTGTTCTGTTGAGTTCCCCCTCGGTGACTCCTCAGTCCCATGTCTCCGGTGAGGGCAGGAGCGCGCTGATGGGGAGTTACTCCGGGAAACTAGTGGACCAAAGCGGAGCTACTTCCTGTTACACCCTTCACAGTAAAAGCCACAAAGCAACGTTCACTTTCAGCACCCTTCTTCTTTGCTAACTTGATTTAATTTTATTTAATTTATTATAATAAAAAGACATAAAAGAGCTGCAACTATCTGCATAGATAATGTTGAGTGATTGCATCCCACCTCATTATTTTACATTCAGCTTCTTATAGCGTCTTTCTTTTTTTCTTTTACCTTCTTATCTAGCTTTATTTTTAAAGGTAATTCGGCTCCCTATATGTTGTAGTTTTTACCTAAGAAAGGTGTACATTGTATTTTATTTTTTTGAGGTGTTAAATCTTGTAAAACCTATTTTCTTATTGGTAATTTTAAAGTATTTGTCATAATCGATGGATTAAAAGAAAATGACACAAGATTTCCTAACATTTCGATTAACAAAAGTCTTGTTATATTTTTCTTTTAATATATCTATAAATTGGCATAGTGATTTCTTTCAGTTTCATTTTTTAGCCCTAATTTCCCTCCCTTGTTTTTGATTTAAATATTTATTTGCATGTCTGCCTTTGCATTTTTTAAACACTCTGGCGTCAGTTTTTAAACATGCCCATAAAAGCAGTATATGACCCCTGAAACATTGTACCAAGAGCAAATTTTTTAAATAAGAACACGTAGATAAAATAATTTTAGCAATGATATAATCACTATATACATGTATAGTGTTATGTGGATTGTGAATCTGCTGCCAAGTAACATATTTTCAAAACTGGAAATACATTTTCTTTTATTTTCCTTCTTCTTAATCTTCTCTTTCTTATCATTCTCGTAATTGTTATTCTTATAGTTTTGACAGTTTATTAATTTACCTTTAAATAAAATAACAAGAATTATTTGCTTTAAGAGATCACAGTCATGAACATATTGTAGTGATAAAGGCTATGTACTTCTGTTAAAAAGCACTGCACCACTGTAATTCAGATTAATGCCAAATAAAAGTCACCTCTGTTCAGATCATAACAGACATATTGATATCTGGCACAGTGGCTTTTGTATGAAGCTTTAATGAAGTGGGTCTTATCTGTGGGTGAAGGAATTAAAACTGAGTGGAATGAACGTGATTTACGTTTAATGTGACTTCCTGTCTTGACCACCTAACCCAAGTCCAGCTTGACAAGCCACCACCTGACCACAGTTGATCATATGACTTGGAAGTGATTAGAGTTGAGACTCCCTCTCCCCTTAAAGCAGCCTGGCATCCATCCAGAAAAGAAAGAAAAAGGAAGAAGTGCACTTCCTGGATGAGTTTGGCTTAAAACTAACTCTCACATCACTTATTATTGTGCAAATGAAATGAAACTTTTTAAGAGGAAATTACAGGAAAATAACAGCAAGAATGTGTTTAATGTGTTGGTCTGGATCCTTAAGATACACTCTTTGGAGCAACTTTTTACAGGACATAATAGACAAATTACTTCCCTGATACCGGTAATGACACACAACTAAAAAACCGGTTTGAGTGTTTACAGATGCACAAAGTAAGTTCATCCTTGAAGGGATCAAAACTTCCTTGGAGCTGTGTTACAAAAGACAGTAATGTAATAACAGGAACAAAGGGACTTTGGGGTGTTCTCCTTTAATTGTGAAACAAGGCTTAAGTGGCAGCAGTCTAGTGTGTGTGTGTTTGTGTGTGTGTGTGCTTTTGGAAAAGAAAAACTTAAACTACAGTGGAGGCATTTTTCCACTCTGGCAGCTTTTGACAGGATGACATCTAACATTCCGGTAAAGAGACAAAACATGACAACAATGTTACGCATTGGATGCAAAGTAGTCCCCTCCTAGACATTTTCAAAGATACAGCCTGTGGTGCCGCATAAATACTTTCCGTCTGTCTTCACTCCACTGCTTCCTTCTTGTTTTTTTATGTTTAACTTTCATTCTTGAGCAGAATGAAGGTTTCATGCAGACGAAGGATGGACGGACGCTTAAAGTCGCCGAAGAAATACACGACAAGTCGATAGTTTAAAGAGTTTGGGGACATGAGTTCATTCATTATGTTGTATGGATCAGATGTATCTGCTAAATATGAAGCTGAACCGTAAAGAACTTCTTGTCATGTTTACACCTTTTTATTTTTTTAAAAAGTTTGATGCAGACCAATTAATATCATTGCTGTGCTTCTTCTGTGTTGTTACTTTGTCACAGGTTTCTGGGAGATTCTCTTCAAGAAGGATATACTCAATGGACACTTTGTTAGATACACTTGTTCAACTGCTTGTTAATGCAAATGTCTAATCAGCCAAACACGTAGCAATAAGTCAGTGCTTTTAGGCATCTATACATGGTCAAGAAGACATGCTGAAGTTCAAACCGAGCATCAGAATGGGTGATTTAAGTTGCTTTATTAGTGCTAGTGTTCCAAAAACTGGTGATCTTCTGGTATTTTTCCACCCAACCATCTCTGTTTATAGAGAATGGTCTGAGAAAGAGGAAATATCCAGTGAGGGGCAGTTCTCTGGGAGAAAATACCTTGTTGATGTCAGAGGCCAGAGCAGAACGACCAGACTGCTTTGAGCTGATAGGAATGAAACAGTAACTCGAATAACCACTCCTATGCAGAAGGTATGCAGAAGAGCATCTGTGAATGCACAACATGTTGAACTTTGAAGCTGATTGGCTACAAAAAGCAGAAGACCACACGCTGTTCCTGTTAGCTAGGGAGAGAAAAGCTACAGTTTGCACAGACTCAGCAAAATTGGACAACAGAAGTTTAGAAAAATGTCGCCTGGTCTGTTGAGTCTCAATTGCTGCTGCAACATCCATGTAGAGTAAAGATTTGGCAACATGAAAGCATGGATCCATTCTGACTTGTATTAAAGGTTCAGGCTGTTGGTGGTGTAAGGGTGTAGCCATGTTGTGATGGCTGCTTCCAGCAGGATAGCACGCCAAGTCACAAAAGTCAAACTGGTTTCTTAAACAGGACAATGAGTTCTCTGTACTTAAGTAACCTCCACAGTCACCAGATCCAACAGAGCATGTTTGTGCTGGGCTCACTGTTTGCAGATGGGAAGACTGGCATTAGAGATGTGTGACGCTATCATGTCAACGTGGACCAAAATCTCTGAAGGTTTCCAGCATCTTGTTGAATCTATGCCACAAAGAGGTGGCATGTCTTAGGTGTACCAAGGTACATGTATTTCTCTCAACTTTCAAATACTTTACGTAACATTTAAATGCTTACGTAAATGATTTTGTTTTAACCTAAAAAAAAAATACTTATATTTCATTACGTTTTGTTTCAACTCTATAGCAGCTAGGAAAATAGCTCATGCCACGCTTTTAAAACTGTTCCACCACCTTTAGTATCTGCGTAAAAAGCTACTAAATGTGGTCCGATGTTTTTCTCCCTTGCTGTTTCCGAGGTCGAGGATTCAGCTTTGGGCTTTCTAAAGGCAATATTCATGGTTTCAGAAACCCCGACTTTGTGGTCTTGACCTTTTCTCCTGCCAAAACAACAACACTTATTAAAGCTTAGTCACTTCTGCACTTTCAGAAAGCTTTGATCCCATGTAAAACACTGTTGAATATCCTTATTGTCGAGCTTGAGGCGTGACGTGTCAGTCTGCAGAAATGTACATGCACTTTGACATGAACTGAGTCACGGCTAGACCAGCGTTTGCCTCCTAAATTTTGTCACTGATTCAATCGATATGAAGCAAGAAAACTGAAGAAAAATAAGAACAATTAGTAAATGAAGATCGCTGTCCACCCCATATAATGTCTGACTTTCTCTTCTGTGATCAGATCACCCCCCTCCCCAAATGCTGCAGCTCACAGTGGACACTGTAATCTCTTTAACCTGTCGCAAGCAAACAGCTCCTCGAACATCTCCCATTTCCAGCTGTTCACCTGGAATGGAAACAGAGGTGCAGACTTGGAGAGGAGCGCCTTCCTCACACGTCTCTGCTCCCAGCATGCTTCAGAGGAACTAGGTCAGGGCTTGTTGGTAGTTGTAACTGAGGTTTGGCACTTCTGCAACGGGCTGATGAGAGGAGAGAATACGAGATAATGAAAGATGAGACGAGCGGTCGTGCTCCATTGATGGGATTCAACGTAACTCTCCTCTCAGATACAATATTTGCCCGCGAGTGGCACAAAATTGATGTGATCTCCCTGTGCAAACACCCCGTATTTGGCGAAAAGCTTTTAGTTGGTCAAACACAAAGCATCTTACTTTTTTTCTCTTTTCTTTTTAAGCAGAGTTTGCTTAAATTTCAGGTGCCCGTGGGGTTAAAGTGTTTAGTTGTGGCTGGTTTATCTGGTGTGCCACAGTGTACTTGTAGGGAGGGGGAGGGAGGAAGATATGGGTGAGTCACAGGCTTTCCCATCACAGGAAATACAGGTCACACTTGAAAAAATACAAGGATGACAAAAAGGAGGGCTCAATGCTGCTGACAGTGAAGTGGCTATTTATAGGGCTGGGTAAATAAAAGGTAATGACATACTGTACCTACCTACTGTAGGACACACATGCACGCACGCGCACATATCGGCGCACCATGTGACCTGCAGAGACCTCCCATTGAACAAACAAAGTGGTGTAATTATAAGCCTGTGTGGCTCTGCAGGTGGAATGTGCTAGCGATAGTCAAGCCCTTGTTGTCCTAATGACTGGAAGCAGCCCCAACAGCCAACAGACATGAGCTCACCGTCATTACAATGGGAGGTGTGGCCAAGCCCGTGACTGCTGTGGACCTGATGTTGCTGTGGAGACAGGACACACACACACACAGTCACACACACACGGATCTGCTTAGAGTTAGACCACTGGGAAATTAAAATGGTAGCCCAAAGCAACAGGATTTTATTGGCTAATCACGGCTTGATCCTGGATGTGTTTACGGTGCAGATTTGTGTGTCTCGGCGAGTGTGTACCCGTGCATGTGCAGGGCATGTACAGGTGCACCGCACACACATCGCCTAATTACAATGACAACGTCAGCCGGCGTTGGAGAGATATTCACCACGCTTGTCTGGCATTGGGCATCTCGTGCAGAAGAGCAATTACTGGCCTATCAAATCATTTTACAGCTCGGTTCTGTGTGTGCGTGTTTAAAGCTGTCAGCTCAGTCAATGTTTTCTGGCTCTCCGGGGAAAAAAAAACAAACCTTCACGAATTTCCTGTTTCACAGCATGCTCTGCAACTTCATTTACAGCTACCGGTACTTCAGGAATGAGCTGAGCAGAGCTTCTCTCGACACACAAGAAGAACACTTTCATTTCTAAAAGAAGACACTCGATGACAATGTGGTCCAGCAACCTCTAGTTGCAGAAGGAAAAACAAAAGAAAAGGCCAGAGGCGGTGGCAGCGTGGAGGCAAAAAGTGAACCATTTTATTACATTAAAATTTTCATACAAACAATGCATACACACTAGGTTCATATTGCTTCAGACATAAGTTTCTTTTTCTCTTTGAATTTCCAGTTAAACAACTCTGTAACAAAATGTAAGTACAACATTTATGAAAATATAAATCTCTAAACAGGTAAGTCAGTCCTGACGATACAAAGAATACCATAGAAACATTCATTACCAGTATGTCAACTATGAGTTGCAAACATGTAAGTTATTAAAAGTCATTCAAGTTACTTAACATACAATAATACCATTTTACTGGCTTCCATATGGACACATTCAAATATACTCTTAAACTGGCATTCCGATATATTTTATAAGAGGACTCTTTTTTTTAAACTTCTTTAGCAAAGATAGCAAGTTTTTCTCTATCATAAACATAACCACAGTCGAACACTGAAACGATTTGGTAACAATATAATTACAGTACAAGCCTCAGAAACAACTGTCGACAAAAGTAAATCACAAACTATAATCGGGACTTTGGCAAATTACTTTAAAGAATATCTTTTTTTAAACTCTTGAGTCGGAGGGAAATAAAGTGTTTTAAAGCTTGGTGCTGCTACTTAGTTTGAAATTATCCAAGGGCCTTTATCTTAACTCTTCAAAACTGGTAAACATAGAATAAGATGGAATAGCCCTTTAAAAAGTATATGTCGAAGTGAAAGTGTGTGTTTTTTGTTTCTGTCATGCCTCGGTAAAGTTTGGACTCACCACAGCTCAACACTGCTTGAGACAAATTCAATTACAGTCATGCTTTGAAAAAAGGAAAAAGAAAAGCCACCCATGGCACCTGCAAGGTACGAGCTCAAAGATGTTCTATTCCTTCAGACTGTCAGCTGATCTCAACAGTTTTAACATGATGTTATCAGGGTCCGATTTATCAAGCAAGGGTCAAAAAGATCAGAGAGAGACACAAATGTTTAAAGATGGCCGTACTTCCCACCTCTCTAAAGAGCTGCAGCAGAAGCTGGAAATACGCTACGTGGACGAAAGTACTGAGCCAGCAACACGCTACAGCTACGGGAGCTGCTCAGCCATGCAAACCCATGCGACGAAGCTCCCAGCACAGTTTTTGTGCCGACGTTAATGCCAGAGGAGGTTTGGAGCTCAATCAACAACCGTGCTTTTTATTGTTAGGTAGTCTGCCACTTCCTGCCTGTGCTGCTGGGGATCCTAAACTCCTCGTTTCCATCCACACTTACAACTGATGGTGGAATATCTAGGAATTTTTACATATTTTTTGAATCAGTGGAATCCTACTACAGCACCACGCTCAAATTCAGTGAGCTCTTTAAGACTCATTCTTTCATAAATGTTTGTAAAGGCAGACTGCTGAATATTAAGAGCTGCTGCCCAATACTTTTGCGTGTGCTCTCTTAGGATGATCCAGAGCTGTTGATCATATTGGCACTCAAGACTGAGCCATAAAGTTGTGCAAACTTAGTAAAAGCAAAGTCACTAAACTTTGTAACTGCTGTTGCAGGTGATCACTGAAAATGGGCACAATGTTAATCTCTGCCTGCACTCTGCAGATCAGTCAGTACCAGTGCACTTCATTTGATGGATCAGTTGAATCTCTTCTGTCCATCCTATGTGCAAAATTTAATAAGTGGCTCCATAGTGTGGTACTTTACACTTTTTTCTAGAAAGAGAAAGACCCCTAGTTTGATCCTGGGAGGAGACAAAAATGCCTCAGGAGTTGGCAGTACATAAATCTGCCAAATCAAATATGTGGAACTACCCGCCAGTGGGATCCCTTCTGAATAAAGGAGTGGCTGAAAGTAGCCTTCAGTTAGGGTGCGCTATTGGATCTGCAAGATTCTTTGCAACCCACTATTGGCCAACTCTGTCTAATGCCACTGGTGCTCAGTTTGCTCTGTTAAGGAGGTGTTGCTGCTCCCCTCCCTGCTTTCAACATATGGGCGGGTTGGAAGGTCCCAGGCACCTTGGACCACAAAAAAGTTTCTGCAGACAGGATACAAATCCAATTCTGACTGAAGTGGCCTCGACAGGATTAAAGTAATGGGTCTCTCCCCACTGACTTAGATAAGGGGTTGGTCTTGTTAGTGCTTGTTTTAAGGGCCCGGAGGTGTTAGCAAGATGGCTGCTGAGTGGTGAGATTTTCTCCTAGAATGACTTTAATAGAGTTCAGAATTTAGAAATCACCTTCTGAAAAGTTGTGAAAAAAACAGCATGAAAACTTAAGTTGGTGAATGTGTAAGAAAAATGTAGCAGTGTCAACGTGGCACGCAATTTGAAATAAAAGCAGGAAGTCCAACTTAAAAATGTACATTTAAAATGTAACTTCTGCTTTAGATCTGTGCTGAAATATCCACCACAAGATACATTTTTCCTCCACATTCACAATCTTCAGCGTGTTGTCCAAAGTTTTTTACACGGGGTGACAAACAATCTCAAGTACCGACCCATATTTAATACCACCGATTACCAAAGCTGTTCCACTATGACGTCAGCTGCTAAAACGACAGCATCGACATTTGTAATGATACCAGGCACATATGAAGAGACTAGCATTTCAAGTGAGCCCGCTGTAGCCTGCAAGTGCCTGAATAGCTTGTGTCTTTCTGTAGATAAATCTTAAGACAAACCTAGATAACTTTCAACAATTTATACGTCTCATATGAATAAATCTATTAATTTCTCACAAAAACCACTTATAAAGTGCTTCCACCTACAGCCTACACTTCTAAATATATTCACACGGCCGAGCTGTTTCAGAGAAACACTGGGCTAATCACTCTTTTCTTTAACACTGAAACACTTGAACAAACGCCACTAAACCTAAAGCAAATACACTGGTTAAGGCGTGAATGTGCATGGTGCTATGCTACACTTTTATGCTCAATAGTGGTGTTTCCCTTAAAAAACGAACAGCAAACAAACTGATGGAACTGCAGGTAAATTCACATCAAATTTACGTAAACTGTTCCGAGAAATTTCTACAACTATCGTTACAGAGAGCAATGCCTTCCATCTCCCGCGTTGTTGACCGGTACACTGATCGTTCACATCTGGCGTCAATGCAAGTATTATGCAACGGTGCGTAGACTGTGTGTACAAATTCCCTGCATTTTCATAAATCTTGTAATCTGCACATAAAGAACATTTTAAATTCCAGGCACTCACTTTGATTGCATTAAGCACAACATAACTTTTTTGTTTCGTTTTTTTAAGGACAAATTGCAGCAGCCAAAAAGAGATATGTACATATGTTCATAGTTCTTCCATTTTGTACAGTACAGCCTGATATTAATACAAACATGAATATACTCTTTTACGAACAACAGTATGGCTTAATGTGCACAATATAAATAAAGACATGGTAGGATGATAGTGGCTAAGATCACTGGAATGGCTTTGAAAATGTTTGAACGAGACATCTGAATCATAACTTTGTTCTTCAAATGCAAAAGGACACATAATGGCAAACTAATACTTCACACGATTTACATGTGTTTTCTTTTGAAAAAACAGTATTTTCTAACAGTCTTAATGCGTAAAACAAAGTGTGTCGTAAGTTGGAAGTAATTCATACATAACTTGAGTGCAGCGATAAAAACCGGTCGGCCCATTAACTACCCATAGGGCTGACATCTGCAGCTGAATCACGTGGCTGTAAACAAGAATCAACTGCGACCCCAGAGATTCTAAGCTTTGTCGCCTGTCTCCGCCCTCCCACCTTAGCTCCTCCCACTCCTCTGTTCTCCACCCGTCACTGCAGCAGTTCAGTCTTTTTCGTAGGTGTTGTCGACTCACCTTCTCCAGAGTCGGACACGTTAATGGGGCTGTCCCTGGAAAAGACCTCTGTTGACTCTCTCCAAATGCAGTCGGCAACAGTCTTAAACGAATGATTGCTGCATTTGGGACGGACCTTCTGAGAGGCATTGTTGACAATCTGGCGGCTGTTGGAGGTGGCTATCTTTATCTTGAGGGCAGCATCCACACGATCCACTACTGTGTACGTGCCAATGCTGCCATCCTCAAAGCCGATGATGATGTTTAGCGCTCGCTGGGAGAGAGACAGGAATGTGGGGGTCTTGTAAAGCGAGCATGTGCCAATGCTCTTGCCATCGGCAAGGCGCATCACGATCAGGTTGGACACAACACCCGCGTCGTCGTCTTCGTCACAGTTCCGGAAACATATGTATACAAGGTAACGCCCATCTCTTGATAACTTCTGTCGCCAAATTATACCCGCGGCATGAACAAGCCTGAGCTTCCCACTGTGAAGGTCCAAGACGTTAATATTCTCGTCACCTTTGGAGACAATTCCTAATTTCCCATTGGGTGAGATTTGGAAATCCTCTAGATTTTTGAGGAAATTGGCAGGCAACTGGACTCTCCTGCAAACAGACTCATCTGCAACGCTCCAGATGAAGACTGTCTCGGTGGACGTGATGAAGACTACACAGTCAGGGCAGTCGGGAATGAGTTTGAAGTTGACAATGGTAATACCATCATCGCAGACAAACTTCTTTGATACGCTGCCTGACCACAGGCTGACAGCGAGAAGCTTGTTTTTTGACGTTCCCACAAGGAAAGTGTTCGCTGTGGTGATCAGTGCATTCTGGAGGGTAACTAAGATGTTGCAGACTTTGTGCCCCGTAGCAAGCCTCCACACTCTGGAGGCATTCTGCTCACAAAGGGACACCACAAACTGGTCATTGTGCGTAATTAACAATTGTGATATTCTCTGTCCATTGATGCGGAAGATGTTTTCTCCTGTGTTGGTTTGCCAGACATACTGACTGGACTTGTCATCCGAAGTCACCATGAGATCCCCTGAGGAGGTTAGGACACAGTTCTCTACTATGCCCTCGTGCTTAAAGACTGTCTCAATGAAGCCAGTGCTAAAGTTCCACTTGTGGACAGCTTCAGAGCCGTCCATGGTAAACACATAGTCCTCTCTGCCAGACAGCTGCAAGGTCTGGATCTTCTTCCCTGTTTTGTCAATGTTGGACATGGCGGTGATGATATCAATGTCCCAAACAGACAGAACTCCACTGCTGGCAACCGAAAGGAGCAAGTTGTGGTGGATTGATTTGATGAGTTTCACGATAGCCCCTGAGATCTCAATCAGGCTAGCCATGCACTGTCCACTGTCTCTCCTCCAGACAAAGATAGAGGAGGTATTTTCCATGGAGGCCACAATGCTTTGGCCGTTCTTGGAGAGTACAGCAGCAACAAAGCGTTCACTACGTTTGGCTTTAAACTTTTCTACCATCTTCCATACTTTTGTGTCCAGCACCTCTATACTTCGAGCCTTGCAAATGAGAATGGAACGTTGGTCTTCCGCTAACTCAATGCCCACTACTTCGGTCTCATCCCCTCTACAATCATAATCCTCCATCAGCTTCGGGTTAGTGACCTCTTTGGTGTTCCACACGGACAAACTGCCTTCATTGTCAATCATCACCATTTGGTTGAGAGTGTCGAGTACAAGAATGGACTTGACAAACCCTCCAGAAAACTCAGACGTCACAGTGGCCAACTTGTCACCATTTCCAAGATGAAAGATGGAGACCGTGTTGAGGTATTGGCCACAGAAGGCATACATTCCATCTGGCGAGCACTGGACACAAGTCACCTCATACCAGCAGTGGAACTGGTACAAAGGCCAACCATAAAGGAGGTCAATGACGTTCACATCTTTACTAGCCTCAAGCCATGCCAAAGCATGATGGGTAGATAAAGTAAAACCGTTAATGAAGGCAACGCCACCAGTGATGCCAGCATGCTTGGAGCCCTTGATTTCAACCTCAGATAAAAGGCAGGACTTGTGATTATCATAGATGAGCAGTGTGTTTTTAGTTGTGGCCACAACCAGATACTTCTCATCAGAGGTTAACCTGATTCCCAGCACAACAGATCTGGCTGTGTCGATCTGCCGTAAAAGTTGCCTGCTCTCTACATCCCAGGTGCTGACAGATCCATCTTCCAGTGCTACGAGGACTATGTTTGGGGCTAGAGTGGGCAGGATCTCCACAATCTGCATGTAGCTGGAGCAAAGAGGAAGCCTCTCTGGACTGTAAGTAACATCCATAGAGGAGTGGAGAGGCACAATAGAGCAGTACTTTGGGCCATCTTTGTCACACTCCAGAAGGAGGTGTCTGAGTTTAGGCAGGGAGGTGACAACTGGCAGAAGTCTTTGCTGCAGCTCTGCAGACAGCGACGCCGGATTCTTCAGCACTTTTACTTTGATGCTACGGAGAGTTGTGGCTAAAAACTTCAGCTCTTTCTCTTGGGTGTAACTGTAAGCCAGGTCAATGTCTGTTAGAGCCTTTTCAAACTGGCCAATCTTGATCATTGTGTAGAGCCAGCTGAAGTTCATTATGACACCAAACATGAGGTCATCTGTACGCCCACTCCTGGTAAGGTGGTACACCAGCTCTGTCATTTTTCTGTGGTTGACAAAGAAAATGTCAGGCTCCAAAAGGTTGCACTGGAACACCCAAGGTTGTTCAGGAGTCTGTCTGTCATAGGAGTACTTATCAGAAGATGTCTTTTCATGGGACTGCTGATGGTGAGGGTTTTTGTGATGAGAAATGTTCAAGGAAGTGAAATGGTTGTTATCGTAGGTAAAGATCTTCTTTCTACCCCCTGACCATGCCCCTAGAAAATACTCAGCTAAGAGGCTATGCATCTGATGCACGTCCTCCTCATTGCTAAGGTACAGCTTCTGGGCAATAAGGTGCAGGTGCCTGTTGGCCCAGACCATCAAAGTGACGTTCCGTACCTGACGTTCCACCAGATACCCCTCAAGCTCCTCTCTGAGCTTCGCAATCAAGTCATAGGCGATTCTCAATGGGTTTTTGAGGTACGTTGCCACAATGACATCACCAAGAACTATGTTATCAAGGGACAGGATATCTTCCAGCTCAACCTCAGTTAGCCCAGCCTTGGCCATGGTGATATACCCTAGTGCTCTGAAGACAAATCGTTGGCCTAACTTGTTTTCCACAGAGTAGAACAACTGCTCTATGCTTTCGTGCACCGTCGAGCAGAGCGACCTATCGTCCACATCTTTATGTGACCTCCAGTGAACTACTTCCCTGTAGATGAGGTTAACAAACATTGGCAAAGTACACTTGGCAAGTGCCTCATTGACATAGATCTGTTGGCCTGAGGTGACCTTTCTCTTCACCCCCAGCAGCTGCTGCTTTAATGTCTGACTGCAGACTTTGCGGTCTCTCTGGATTAACTCAACGTAATACCCCTCATCATGGATGAGGTGGCGAAGCTTCTGCAGGATGCCGTGTTTATTGGGCAACGTTGACACCACAATGCGGACCGTCCGAGGGAGGTGTATGGGGAGCCACCACAGCTTGCGAGCTTCATCGGCTTCTGAGAGCTGCTCCAGGGCATCTAGGACAATGACCAAGGGCCTGTGGAATGACGGTTCCCCTAAGAGGTTGATCAGGAGTTCCTTCATTTCCTGAATCTTGTTAGGCAAAAAGTGAATCAGGCAGCGGTAGTTTAATGCAATCTGTTCACAGATGCTCTGGAGGAGGGTTCGTAGGTCTGTGGAGAGCTGGCTGGAGCCGATATAACGAACAATGACCACTGGGTCGCTTTCAGGGCCCATCTCTTTCTGCAGCCACGTGTAGGCCTGAAAAACAGCATTGACAGATTATTACTGTGGATAAATCCAACATGGAAACCATTTTTAATCATTTTCTAGTTACTGGACATGTGTAATGTGTAACACTCTGTTAAAATATTCTGTGAATGAGAACTACTCTAGTTTTGAGGCTATAGTGATCTTATAATTTCATTCATGAATTCATTAAATGGCCCAGCTGAGATTTCATTTGACATTAAAAATGTTAACTGACATATTCAGGGCAACACGAAGACACTCCACATTTGACTTTCAGTGAGTTTGAGAGAGAGGGAGAGAAAAAGACAGACACACACAGACAGATTCGGTCTACTGCGTATTTAAAATGTTATGTTTTACATGTGTTTGCGCCTCCATTCCTCATTCTGCGGGTAAGGAATGTGAGCAGACGCTGAATTTATAAAACTGTAAATATCAAAGACCAAACATATGTGTAGAAAAATCATTTAACAATTTTCCTCAAACAGTGTCTGGCACCTTTATTTAACTCAGCAGGCAGAAGATAACAGCCTTTATTCTCAGGCAGGTTTACATTAGAGCACGGCTTTTGTTTCTAAGACCTTCTGTTTGAATAGTATACTGTCAAATACAAAGTCTCAGTTTCCTGTGCTCAAAGATAAATATTTTTTAAAGTTACTGCATGATGCTAACTGTACTATAGCACATTATAATGATAGACATCATCACAACAGGCTGTCTTTGTGCACAATCGGTTTATTTTAGCAACGCTGCATTCAAGGCATCCAGGACTTTAAATGCAGTAAAACAGCGAACTCATAACACTGTAGAAAATGTTTAAAAGCTTTGCTTCTGCAAACCTGGAACACCAGGCTAGTGCTGGGTGTTTATATGGTAACGTAAAGAGCCTACAATAATGCAGAGAAATTATGCATAATCACATGACTCCCTACGAGCAAGCACTTGTTGACAGTGGGAAGAAAAAACTCCCTTTTAACAGGAAGAAACTTCCAGCAAAACCAGGATCAAGGAGAGGTGACATTCTGCTGCGAATGGTATTAACTGTGCACGCTTCTAAGCTGTAATCACATCAATGTGAGACGACAGTTAACAGTAACATAGAAATTGTTCAGCAGAGCAAACAGTATGGCACACAAAATAATCACTAGGAACTGCACATTTACAAAATTTCACCACTCAACTGTACGTGGGGTAATGTCAGTGAGCCAGGCAACACAGCAGTGTGTTAGCAGCTGTGAGGAGCTACGTTCACACAGATGCAGGATGAACAAAAGAGAGCAGCAGCACACACACACACACACACACACATAGAGCACCTGGGCACCAGGTGAGGCAATGACAATGTGTTTCTCAAGGCTAACAAACGTTTTCGTGATAGCAAAATAATCCGTTCTGTGAACTTATAGAAAAGAGTTCATTTCTTATTGTTTTTGCTGTGTGGATTATTCTTTTTATTTAAACATAAACTCAGTAAACTCTGGATTTGTCCAACTGCAAACCTATATAAAGGGCAACTTCATCAGAAATCTTACTAGAGTGATTGTAGCGTATGTGTGTGTATATATTATTATAAATCTCAATATAATATATATTATGTTTGGTTCATCCACATGCAAATGCGATGCTATAGTCTTCGTTGGTGTTTGTTTCACATGTTACGTTTCAGTAAGAGAATAACAACCATGTCTAAATGTCCCAAATGAAAACGTGTCAGCAAATTCCTGAAGGGAGCGTTTCTGAAACTATCAAAAAAAGAAAAAGAGGGAGTATCCAGGAGAGAAAATGAGTCTATGTCATAACTTAATGTAACCAGAAACCTCTTTTAATCCTTCGCCATAACCTTCGACACCGCTCAGTCGTCCTGGTGTGCACTGACACTGCGTGTAGTTACATTTCCTGGGAAGTGCGTGTCAGGTTACGTGTCAGGTTACGGCGTAGGGTTAAAAGGGTTTCCAGTTCCATGTCCAACTGGAATGAGTCTAAATTGGCTGTTACGGGTTTGAAATGTGACATCGATGACGAGGTGCCTTCAGCCTGCATTCTTCTTAATGGTCACCAGGGGGCGAGAGCTGAAGAAGAAAGACTGTAAAGAAGTCTATGGGAAAGCAGCCAATCCAATCTTTGATTATCCAGGATATGCTCATTGGCTAACAAGGTGATTGATAAGTGATTAGCCAATGAGCACGCTGTTTCACTGTCATATCCACGCCTGGCTTTTAAAATACCAAATGTTGATCTCGAGGCTTCAAAACAGGACTTCTGAAACCACTGGGCGGAGCTACATCCATCTTAATTACAACCAACTAATATAACACATACATAAAATACAACATATCCGCAACAGAAACACCACAGAACTATAAAACGCACATTCATTTTGAAAGTGTCTTGATTATAAATGTGTATAACTTTAATTAACCCGATCCTTAAGTACACTAAATGCCGACGATTATCACGAGCCGCAAACTCAGCAGCCTCTAAAGACTCATTTCTGCATAGCCAGTAATCTCTAACTGTGCCAAAGCAGCCATTCCACTGTTAGGAACCCATTACCTATTGCTGTGTATTACGCTATTAAAGTCTCCTTAATGGCTAGTTTAATTTATCATCCGATATATTTATCTTTATTCTGCAATTGTGTGTGGTTTGGGTGATGATATGAAAATCTGTTTTATTTCCTCGCACATCTGTTATCATCATAAAACACGACCGAGGCCTAAAGCTACTCTGAGAACTGAGGTATTTAAGTTTCAAATAAAAGATCCAGCCTTTGTCATTTCATTCTTTTCAGCTGCTTCACTAAAGTGTGCAAAGAAAATCAGTATTACTAGAAATGAAACTTAATAAAACAGCTGAAAGTCCAAACTCTAACACCAGTGTAGGACATTTGGACTGGGACTCAGTGAACTGGCTAAATACTACATTATACATCAAAGACATAGTTAAATAGATATGCAGTGCGCCTCATCTTCAGATAAAAATGAAGATTGTGTGCTGGCTGTCCGGGTCTTCTCCATCACAGATGCTTTACAGAGAAGCAGGGTAATAAAATATGCAATTTAGAGGAAATAGCTGACGGTTATTAAATAATCATTTGTAGCGTTTACATTTCCGCTAAATTGTTTCGTAATAAAAATGCTCTTCTCTCCACAAACAAACCACAGCGTGGAGGAACACAGATCTATATTTTCCAGCAGATCCAGTTTTGCCTAAGCTGGGTTTCAAATGAAACAAACCCAACAGGCCCAGTGTGAGTCGAGCCCACCGGACTCGAGAGGCTGCAAGCTTCTACACCTTATTAAGCCCCTTGAATCTAATAGCATCCCTTTCTCATCAACCCCAGGCCCGCCGAAAAGTTCAAATACATTTATTTTCTTACTAATTTGCTGTAAGTGACTGGAAACTAATACACAGGTTAATGCTGAAGTTCAAACTGAGCATTGTTGTTGGTACCAGAGATGCTGGTGTGAGTATTCCATAAACTGCTGATCTGCTGGGATTTTTCCACTAACCGTCTCTAGAGTTTAGAGAGAACGGTCTGACAGAGAGAAAGATCTCGCCTTGTTGACGTCAAAGGTCATCAGAGAAAGAGCAGACTGCTTCAACCTGATAGGAAGCCAACAATAAGTCAAATAACCACTCGTTACAGCTAAGATATGCAGAAAAACACCTGCGAATCCCTGAAGCAGATGAGCTGTGGCAGCAAAAAACCACACTGAGTGCCTCTCCTATCAGCTAAGAACAGGAAACTGAGGATAATATATGAAAAAAGATTCACCAAAACTGGAAAATAGAAGATTGTAAAAATGTTGCCTGATCTCGTGAGTCTTGATTTGGCGTAAACAACGTGAAAGCAGGGATCAAACCTGCCTTCTATCAACAGTTCAGGCTTGCGGTGGTGTGATTGTGTACGGGATATTTTCTTGGCACACTCAGTACCAACTGAGCATCACTTAAAACACCGCAGCCTGCTTGAGTATTGTTGCTGAGTATTGTGGCTCAAGAGTTGGCAGTTCGTCGTGTAATTAGAAGGTTGCCGGTTCGAGTCTCGGCTCCAACAGTCTCGGTCGTTGTGTCCTTGGGCAAGACACGTCACCCGTTGCCTACTGGTGGTGGTCAGAGGGCCTGGTGGCGCCAGTGTCCGGCAGCCTCGCCTCTGTCAAGTGCGCCCCAGGACAGCTGTGGCTACAATGTAGCTTGCCATCACCAGTGTGTGAATGACTGAATGTAGTGTAACTGCTAATGATTAAAACTGTAGTTAAATTATTTAGAACCATAGATCGTATTAATGCTGCTGTTTAAACTGCAGCTTCTTCTTACACCCTCCCACTCATCCTTTTACTTTTAAGTTTAAAACTTTTCCTGTCGTCTCCTGGTAATCTTTAACGCTGAACTTTAGGCTTTCATCATCATTTTGTTGCACCTTCTAACATTTTTATACCACCTCTATAGCTCAGCTTTTGGGCAAATACTTGCATGAATGGTGCTTAAAATAAATGTGAGATTTATTACAAAGGTTGGACAGGAGGGGTGGATGTGTGGGTGTCTGCTGTGTGATCTTGGCTACAGTGTGATCTTAATGTAGCCGGGCGGCCAGATGGCACACAAAAGCCGGAGAGTGAACAGAGAGTGGGGTGCGTGTGCACAAAGATAAGTCCACACACACACACTGGCTTCCACTGAACAGTAAATGTACCCATTGCAACTGTTTTAATAAGCAAACTAAAGCGCATTTCCAGAAGTTCCACACAGATGTAGGCAAACGTGTACACACGCACTTGCATGGCTTCGTGGGAAATTAGAGGCATGTGCATGGTGATGCTGCCTCTTGGCAGACACACAGATGGTCAAGCAAGCGTTTGATGAGAAGAGATGAACAGTCGCACGCCCCCTCATACTCTGTTGTACAAAGATGGACACATGCTCGGATCAGACAGACAGACGAGCGCGAACGCACAGCGAGAGCCAAAATGAGAGGAAAACTGAGACGTGGGTGACACAAGAAAAGACCAAGTTACCGCCTGCATGCCTCACCTGTTTTGCCACCTCGGACAGCAGCAGCGTCTTTCCGGTGCAGGGTCCCCCGAACACCACTAGAGGGCTCGTCCTGCTCCCCTTAGACGGCATCAGATACTCCTGCACGTAATCCAGAGACTCGGTCTTGTACTCGTAGAGGGCCGCGTAGGACTTACAGAGGGACAGGTGCTGCAGGATCTCGTCGTACAGCGGGTCAGACTCCGTGTCAAAGTTCTGCTGGACCGTGGCCTGGATGATGTCCACCATGTCCTCGTAGAACTGCTTGCACAGACCTTCTACATAGTGGCTTTCCACTTCTTGGGAGTAGCCTAACTTCATGTCGCAGTGGGTGACAGAAGAATAGACGCGGAGATTGGAGGCGGCCACGACCGTGGGGATGAACTCATCCCGCACCTTCAGGAGGCGTTCGTAGGCCTCCTGGTTGCGCATGACCCGATCGCTGCTGACCACGATGTCCATGTAGCGAGCCATCTCAGGGAGTTTGGCGAAGCGGTCGAAGTTGGAGATCTTGCGAATGTAGCAGACACATTTCCTGAGAAAGGCAGGCGTTTGTTTCCCAAGGGCAAAGTCTAATTCATCCTCCAAGGCTGAAAGAAGAAGACAGACATTTTTTAATTAATCATATTCAAGTAGCACACAAAACCCACGAGCAACCTGCAAAGGTAAAAAGTCTGACATTACAGGAGCAGAGCCGAACAGGTTTAAGGAGCTTTTAGCCTCCCATTATATTTCTCTTGAATCTTATTCATAAGGTTTGTAAAAATCATACAATGCAGCTTTACTGAACTGTATCACAGGCTCGCCCACAAAGAGCCCACTGACTGAAACTCTGCTTTCAGCTGAGCTCACAGGGCAGTCTGCTAATGACGGAGGGGAAGAGAGGAGTTCTGGGAGACGGCACAACTTCCTCCACAGACTCTTCAATTAAAGTGCATAAAAACTAGAAGCTTCCTTGTTATCTAAAATGATAAAACTCTAAGCGACACTCCTTAATTAGCTCGTATTATTCCTGATTTCCACAATTTAAACGACTAAACTGTGCCTGGTTGATAAGACTGTCATTAAAGTGTCATTAGTGGTGTGTTGCTTGCACTGTGACCGCATCAGAAAAGAAAAGCAGATTTCTTGAAGGATTAGTTCCAAAAAAATGGACAGCCTTTTACAGAGGTGACCTTTAATGCAGAGAGAGTCAGAAAATTAGATACACATTCAGCAAGTTGTAATGATTTTAATTTCTTATTTTATTCATTTTAAACATGCATTAGGAAATATGGCTGCCCTGAGAGTTAATTTAGATTCATATTCTATTACTCACATTATATACTTGCAATGACACATTGTTCTGCAGTCACACTAGGAAAACACCACGGTTGGAGACTGCAGCTGCAACTGACCAGAACTGCTGCAGCAACTTTGTGCACTTAACTTGCAATCCTTGTCTTTGAAATAGAGAGATTGACCACGTCTGCATCACTTGCAGTCAGTTGCTGTCTTCAAAGCAACTTTGGTGCATCAAGGTGGCAATAAATAAGACACAATCAGAAGCCAGTCTCTAGTATTTAGTCAGTTTGTGATTGAACGCAGTCACGTTATCAACTGTGTGAAATCTGCTTGTGATGAATGAAATGCAAAAATCTGTTGCTGTCTACTTACAACCAGGGCAAGTGCCACCACATACATCTCTATTTAGACACACCCCTGCTGCTATGGGGCACAGACAACACAGAAAACAGACTCGCGATAATAATAATAATAAATAATAATAAAAAGCTGTGAAAGGCAACCATCAGCTTCTTTTTGATTAAAAAAAAGAAGGGTTGTCTGACACTGCGACACGCTGCTTGGATAAATAACTCAGAAGAGAAGCGACTATGTGATCGATCAATCACTGTCGTCCGCTGAGGTGACTCTGATAGATCCTGATTGCATCTCATCTCTTGTTATCAATTTAGTTACAAGGTGACAGGCTCACTTATTAAATATACGGCCTTTGCTGTGTGATTTTCTGTTCCCCACAAAGGTTAATGTTGTTTTTATTCCAGCCAGTTGCAACCTTGGCATATAAGTGTTCTTTAATTGGGTATTTTATGTTGTGCGCATATAACAACTTTTTCATTTATTTATTAGGAATAAACTCACTGTGTGTTTTATTTACTGTAGCAATTGGGGCTGCGACTAACACACTTTCTTCATTATTGAAGAATTGTAAGGAGAAATTAGCTGGCTTTTATTGTAACATCATTGTAACAAACCCAAGCCGAGTTTTTGAAACTTGAAAACATCCAGCGAAGTATCACAGAAGAAACAAATCAATTTTTTAAAATCTAAAATTGCAGTAATTTTCAAAAACCAAATGAAAAGCCAGAAAGATAAAAGTGAGCAGCAGTCCAGCAGACAGAGAGACGTAATCCTATTTGAAAAGAAGGTATCGAGAAAAGTATGACACGAAAAGAAAAAGCAGACGTGAAATTTACCAGAGCAAAGGAATTTCTTGGCCTGAGCGCTCTTCATGGTCCCTTTCTCTTGCAGCTGCAGCACCGCCGTTCGGAAGATCCTCTTGATCTCCTCTGACACGTTCCTCCAGGCCTTGTCGTTCTTGGTCTTGACTGCGCTGCTTGACTCCATCTAAGCAGAAGAGGGGGCAGAGAGAGGACAGTCTGACTGCACAGCATGGACTCTTACCATGTACGGAGCGAGTGCTGTCACTCGCTTCTGTGCAAGAAGGGTGCAAATATGTGCAGCGGCACAGGAAACATTCAAGTGTTTCATATGAAACAAGCTCATCATAAAGCTGACTTTAGCTCCTCTCCCTTTAGGTTCATTTTATTCTGATTGGTTGCCACATGCAAACAGAAGGTTTGAAGAAAAGGGGGTGGGGCTTCTTTGCTCATAAAAATGAACATATTAGAGCTATTCCTCTAACTGAGAGTCACTCAAAGTCAAGTATATAAAAAACTGTCTACAAAGGAGCATGGATGGTCTGAAGAGATTACTTGTACTTAGTATAAATGCCTCACTAGTACCAGATTAGACCCTGTTTTGCCTTCAGAACTGCTTTAATTCTTCATGGCACAGATTCAACGAGGTTCTGGAAACATTCCTCTGAGATTTTCGTCCATACTGACATGATAGGATCACACAGCTCCCATTCCACCACATCCCAAAGGTGCTCTACTGCAGTGGTCCCCAACCCCAGGGCCACGGACCGGTATGGGTCCGCGAGTCGTTTGGTGCCGGGCCACGAGAGTTGAGGCTCGGGTGTGAAATTTATGGTTTTCTGGGTTTTTATTGTTATTTTTTATTGTTAACTCGGTTTCCCTTGGTCTTTTCCCATGTGTTATGAATAAATCTTCTCATTTTTTTGGGAATCGGTACTGGTTTTATTTTGTTGTATTTATCCGAGACACCTTAAAGGCCGATCCGTGAAAATACTTTCGGACATAAACTGGTCCGTGGCGCAAAAAAGGTTGGGGACCGCTGCTCTACTGGACTGAGATCTGCTCACTGTGGAGATCATTTGAGTACAGTGAACTCATTGTCATGTTCAAAAAACCAGTGTGAGACATTCTGAGCTTTGTGACATGGTGTTATCAGAAGATGGGTTCACTTTGGTCATAAAGGTTTGGACATGGTCACAAACAATACCTGGCTGTAGGCTGTGCTGTTTAAACGTTACTCAGTTCTAAGGGGTCAAAAGTGTGCCAAGGACATATTGCAGCAGAAATCGAGACTCACCAGACCAGACAAGATTTTTCTATCGCCATGTTCAAAGTACCTAAAATGATCTTTCTTTGTCAATCTGATGCTCAGGTTGAAGTTTTTGACCCTACAAATATGTGTGTTAAAAAAATGTGTGAAGAAGTGTACCTAAAAAAGTAGCCGGTGTGTTTATCTATGACAGCGAGTAAGGAAACGCAAAACAACTGGTTCCCTTTAATGCTTAAATCTTGAATTTTCTCTGTGATTATTTTTATCATCACAAAGTCTTTCACAGCACTTTTTTTTACTTCAGCGAAGCTCAAGGGAACATCAACATGGTGTACTTAAGAAAACTGAGGCGTACTACCTCTTGAAAGTTAAAGGCAGACCTTGGACGTTTTATTTAAAATAAATGTTGCTAACAGATTCTTTAAGTGGCTTTTCAGGCTGATTTGCAAGGATGTGAAACATTTAAAAAGACAAAAAGAAGTTCACTCATCGCCCTCAAAGAAGAGCTGCTCTTCTTTTTCCCACACGCTGAATTTATTTCATTCCACACAAAACTCAAGGACACGAACGGCTCGAGCCTCCTGTTAGTGTGACTGAGTGCGATTAAAGCTCTGGACTCACAGAGTTCTGGTAGTTCTTGAGCATTTGGGCTTTGGGTTTGAGGTAGTATGCGGGTGGCACCGAGTTTTCATCCCTGCAGTACCACTCTTCCAGGATGTGTGTGTCCAGCCCCGCCTCCACCGCTGCATCCAAGATCATCTCAAACTCCGCCGATTCCACCTCCCCCGGCACTCGGATGCTGCCGTACTTTTCTCCCACAAGACCCTGATGGAAAGAAAAAGGAAGGAGAGAAAGGAAGAGGGCGTGCAAGGTGAGAAGGAGAGGCGGGAAATGCGTCTCGTCGCGACAGTTTCGGGGGCTCTATTTTTTGGATCAGTGGCGCGGGGTGAATGGCGAAGTCAATGATGCGCACAGCGCGACTTATTTAAAGCAATTTCAGAGCCACGGGCGCACACGCGGTGCGGTGGGGACATCAAGCAGCCACTTTGTGACAGCAGGGATGTAACTGCCGCCGCAATCCCCACTCCCGTGCGCACCGTGCTGAGCGATGACAGCTTTATCGAGGATGGAAATTGCTTTACGCGACAGTTACAGTAAGGAAATGATGCGCCTCTTTTCACCACACAGAAAAATTTATTCGGTGAGGGTTCAGAAATAATGCTCACCAAAAGTTATTCACTATCACACAAATATCACAACATACAGGGCTATGAAAGAGAAACCTTTAGTTTACAGAAGGAGAACATGAGGAGCTCATTACACAGTCAGGATTTCTGGCTTTCCACCAGTTAGTTATTTTATTAGTTACTGTTTGCTTAACCCTTCATACATGATCCAGAAACACTCAAGACATTAAAAAAGCAGGAAAAGTAACCATGAAAAGGTTATGTCCTAATACTTTTTCACCTGTTCAGCTGACGTCTATATTCACTTATGTTCCCTAACAATTCTGTCTTTTGTCCGGTCTTCCTCGCCTCATCCCCAACCAGTCGCAGCAGATGGGCCTGGTTCAGTCAGAGGTTTCTTCTGGTTAAAAGGGAGTTTTTCCTTCCCACTGTCGCCAAGCGCTTGCTCACAGGTGGCTGCCTGATTTTTGGGCTTTCTCTGTATTATTGTAGGATTTTTAACTTACATTTTGAGACCTCTGCTGTTGCAATTTGGCACTATTTTAATAAAACTTTTTTGAATTTATGAATGGATCCAAAAGAGGTTAAAAAGTAAGTAAGTAAGTAAAATTTTATTTATATAGCACATTTCTAGATCAAAAATCACAAAGTGCTTCACAAGGTATAAAACAAAAACAGACAAAAGTTAACAAAATGCAATTCTAAAAAGATGTGTTTTTAGTTGTTTTTTAAAAGTGATCACTGAGTCCGCAGATCTTAAGTCCTGAGGAAGAGAGTTCCACAGTCTGGCGGCCACAGTGGCAAAATCTCTGTCTCCCTTGGTTTTTAGCCTTGTATGCTGAATAACAAGTAGGCCCTGATCACATGACCTCAGGGACCTACTAGGGACACAGGGCTGCAAAGGTTCAATGATGTGGGCTGGTGCTTGTCCTTGAAGAGCTTTAAATGTCAGAACCAGTATCTTAAAATGGATTCTGAATTCAACGGGGAGCCAGTGCAGCTGTATAAGCAACGGTGTCACATGGGAGTACTTAGATGTTTTTATCAGAAGCCTTGCTGCAGCACAGTCACCTTTTCCGCCAGTAGACTTGAGCCATGTCAGAGCCTGGTGCTGTCCAACTCTTCATACTGGAGGTCATTTCTTGGATGTCTGCCGCTGTTCAGGGAGGTTGCTGTGGTCTGCCCTCAGATTCACTAGCCACTGAGCATTGGCGTTATGGGTTGCGTCCTTCTCCCATATGCTCTTACAGTATTGTTCCGTCTCCAGCCTTGGTGGTGCTGTTCTCATATTGTTCCCCTGTCACTGGGAGTACACCTTGGATGGTTCTGTTGGCAGCTTCCAAGGCCTCAGATATGGACAGCTTGCTGTACTCCATAGCCACCTTTTTCATTGCACCTTTCTGCCGCTCCGATAGTTGGCTAACCTCCCTCTGTGCTACCTTGATCTTTACCTCTAGTCTTCTTCTCCATGGAAGGTACTGCTCCTTGTGGCTGTTCAACTTGTAGCTAAGCATCTCACTGATCACTGCTGCCGTGGTGTAGATCAGCTGGTTAGTCTCGGTTATGGTGGCGGTAGGTATTGTCTGTAGTGCTGCATTCACATCATCTAGTAGATCTTCTGAGGGTACTTCACTTAGTCTTGGGAACTGAATCCAGGTTTCAAGCTTGGCCATGATCCTGTCAGGTCAGTTCCTCTTGCACTCAACGATCCTTCTTCCATTAGACTTGGGGTTTGGTACCCAATCTCAGTTTGATGACTCCCCCTGACCTGTCATCCTGGCTCCCCCTTGCCATAGCATATGTGTTGTACCTTGTCAATCCTCTAGCCATGAGAGCAGTCCCTTCTTCCAAGTATTGGAACACTGAGGTACTAGTTAATTTGCCATCAATGTAGATGCTGGTTATCGACGATTCCATAGTTCCGCCATCCTGTTCCTATAACCCCTTCTGCTGGGGTTACTTGCGTAGTAGCATTCCAACAGTGCCCTATTTTTTTTAATTTTTTTTTTCTCTTGCCCACCAATGCCGTTCCAGTAGCCCACTTCCAATCATGGTGCCCTGGTTCCTCAACACCTGACCCTGCGGTCCTTGTCCGGGCGACGTCCGAGCTGGTATGATGGCTTCATATTTATCTCTCTCGCTCATCCCCCACATTCAGACACTCGTACATCATACATGCCAGACATGTTGCTATAAAATAGTCACTTGAATAAAATAAAATACAAAATGAAATACAAAATATTGATAATAATAACAATAACAACTGTGTGAGAATGATGGGTAATTAAAACCTTAAACTAAAACACTACCATGACTGTTGATTGAGATATGTAATGTACATATCTCGATGATCATCTCTTTCGTTTTGGCTACGTTTAGCACCAGATTGTTCTCTCTACACCAGCCCACAAGGTGTTCAACTTCTCTCCTGTACACTGATTCATCGTTTCCGGAAATCAGTCCTACCACTGTGGTGTCATCTGCAAACATAATAATTAGGTTCCCCTCATATCTGGATACACAGTCGTTGTGTTATCAGTGCAAACAACAGTAGGTTGAAAACACAGTGGGGTTTGGAGATGGTTTTTCCCAACACGGACAGACTCAGGTCTGTAAGTCAGAAAGTCCAGGATCCACAGACATATATGTTTGTGTTCAGGACAAGTAAGAGGAGTTTCTCAGTTAGTTTCTGTGAAGTAATGATGTTAAATGCTGAGCTAAAATCAATGTACAGGAGTCTAGCATAGGTGTCTTTGCGGTCCAGATGGATGATAACGGAATGTAAGGTGTCTTTGCGGTCCAGATGGATGATAACGGAATGTAAGGTGGATATTGCATCCTTTGTGGAGCAGTTGGAATGATAAGCAAACTAGAGTGAATGTTGTTGCAGGAAGGCTGGCTATGATGTAAATGGACTGGTTTTTATATAGCGCCTTTCTACTCTTCTGAGCACTCAAAGCGCTTTATATAACTTGTGCATTCACCCATGGATATTTGGCATGCAGACTAGGGGAAGCTAAGAATCGAACCACCAACCTTCCGATCAGTAGATGACCTGCTGTAAGGAGTTTTCCTGTAATACAACTCAGGTTGGAATAAATGACAGACAGGTTTTAGAAATTTAACGTGCACACGGGTGAGAGCTCAAGGGAGACTCACACCCCTGGAGCAGTTGTCAGCCTTTATTTATACTCAAGCATGATTGCATCTCAGAAACATACAGGAAAAGATAAGATACAACTGTGCTGCGTGATTGCGTCCTGCTGAGCTTGCACAACGTAACTTCTCTAATAAAAAAGAGCAAACACATCTAGAAAACCTTAAATGAAAAGTACTTCTAAACATAAACATAATAAAATCTTTTAACATTCCCTCCTGTTGTTTGATCTTTTCTCCTGTATATATACATAGCAACTCACTAACACTGTATCAGTCCATGGCCACTTGTAAAACATTTTTAGCCAGGACATCATTAATTAGTGGGTTTTGTGAGTATGTTATATCCAAATGTCTATCTCATTATCATCTTCTTCATTCTGTGGTAGGA